>KK114196.1:1049985-1062804 GCA_000611955.2 Stegodyphus mimosarum | reverse complement strand
TGCAAATAGATTTTGTGCTTGAGAAATCTGAAAACTGGTTTTCAGCTGGGGGATCGTTGTTGTTTGTGGAAAACCTCATTCAACAGACTTTAATATTTTTGCCGAATATTATTTCACAAGAAAACGGGCTTCTAGAAGAACTTCTTGAAAGCCAAATTACAAAAATTTGGTCATTCTGAATCCGAATGTCGTCAGAGAATTTTTTTGGCGTTTAGCGGCATTTGTTTGTAGTAAAATTGTTTTTCGTTAAATATGAAAGCTTCTTGTCGCTTTAAAGCATTATTTAGGAAATCATTGTTTTGCTTATTTCTGCGCAGAAGTTTTACTTATGTTGAGATGAAGCACTTAAAAGCTTTGTTGCTACAAATTGCAAGGTTATGATCATTTGTGCTGTGCAAAGTTATTTGCAACTTCTGTATTGTCCAAGAATACATTTTGTGACTATTTATTGTAAGTCATAATTATTTCCTAAGATGTTCTCTTTGTAATAGTAAACATTTAAAGCTGACGCATGACAGCTTTAAGAACTTTTTTCTGCTAACTTTAAAGTGGTTTTCCCAAGGAATGGGGGCCAACGGCCAAGCTGTAATTTTCACTGAACACTGGTAATTAGACCAGGTTTCAAATCCTAGTGAAAAGGGTTGGCTTAAAGAGAGGTTTCGTCGTTTTAACAATATTGAACATGAATACAAGTCAATTTCTTTGTAGAGGCATTAGGTATTTTTTGAAAGCAGGAGAGATAAAAAATGAGCAGTGCCCTCACCGGGACTCGAACCACGGACCTCTCGAATACGCACCGAGTGTGCTGAACACCACACCACGAAGACATACTAAGAAGACGGGAGAAATACCTTACATACTTCCCCTTTTAAAGGGCGACTGGGGATTAGCGGACCCAATCGCTAAATCCCGGTGATGGGGAAATATCATTCACCACCTTTTTTAGTTCGGGCACCACTGTAGAGACATTAGGTTGTTTTGAAGCAGGAGATGTCAAAAATGAGCAATACTGTCATCGGAAATCCTACCACGGACCTCTCGAATACGTGTCGAGCGTGCTGTCCATTACACCACGAAGGCATGCTAAGCACCAAGAGAAATACCTTATATCTTTTAAAACATTCTCCACGAAGGCACCTTGGTTTTTAGCCAGATAACCTTCGCAGCTTTTTCTAAGATCCAAGTAATCCTTATCCTAAACCTTATCCCAGCATGGACTTATTCTAAGTTGGCTGCATGGACATTTTTTCCTTTTGCGAGTAAACACGAGCCAGCTTTTCCTCATAATATGGACCGGAAGGATACCTCTTTCTCGGCAAATCTTTAATACGCTTCATACGCTGATTCATACTTTCATACGCTAATTAAATTTAACCCAGCAATCTGGTATGCCACTACTGTAAGTATCTAAGCTAAAGTAGTTTCTGAAAAGAATAGCAGAAATTATACCGTGTTACAGTTTTGTAAAATTCCTTGTTTAAATTAGCACTAAAATCATTATAAGTCAGGCGATTAAAGGAGACGAATCACGTTATCTGCTTGGATTTATTCATTTTAAAGCATGGGTATCTACCAGAAAATGTGGTTTTGTGTATAATAATTTTATCCCATTGTCTGTTAGTAGCATTAGTAATCTTCAATAAAAATTTATTACTGCGTAGGACACTCTGGTCTATCTTGTAATGTAACAGCTGAGATGCGCGTAGAAACTACACAGGAGAAGGTTAAAAGAACCCTTTATTTACTCTTTTAAAACTCACGATGCGTCGACTTGACGCTAACACACTACGTCTCGCTCGGGCTTTAATTCAAATAACAAGAACTAACTAAAAATTTGAAGATATTAACAAGTTGTAGAATTACGCTACAGGGCTCAGAATATCCTGTTCCTAAAAGAGCTTCAATCTGTAGTGGCAGCAAAGTAATAGCTGTTACGCCACGTTAACCAGCAATAAATGCCAAGCAGAAGTTCACGCTACAAAAGCACAGTGTTCGCCCACACTCTCTAGCCTTTCCCTCTAGAACTTAGTTTTTAAACCTTTTCTCCTCAAGGTAGAATTTGCATTAATTCACGCGAGCTACCATATTAAAATATTTTGGATTGGCAATTAGGGGAATGAAGGCTGATAGGAAAGTAACGTAAAATTAAATAAAATTAATAATTTAAAATATATATAAATCCCTACAACTATTTCATGAAGATTCTGCATTTTCGTCGTCTATGTAGATGCTAGTAGTTTCTTTATAAACGTGATTTAGGAATAAAAGTTTAAATGTGGAGTATGATAATCTTCCGTGGATCAGATTTTTGTTGGGTTTAAATTGCGCTGCGATCTACCAAGTAAGCGGGCTTAAAACTGAGTTCAGGTTTGGGAAAGTAAGATCGCAAACTCTCAACAAATGTCCGTGATATGAAACAAATTCTAATATTAAAAAGATAATTATTGATTTAGATGAAAATAACACGCCAACAAATATTAATTAGTTAATGAACAAAAATCTGCTTTATATTTGCAAATTAAATTTTCACAGGACTTGCTTCCATGGTTTTACCGAACCATGATCCTCAGCTGCCAAACAGCTAACAAACGAGATAAGATATAATGATAAGATAAGAAGGGCTGGACTGGAATTAAGCTACTGGCGCCATCTGGTCATGAAATAAGAAAACTAAATCATAATTTCCTGTAAGGCTGAAGGTAAAGATGGATTGTAATTAGGGTCGTTAACTAGAACAGAGAGATATTTTTTAATGTGAAACACCTCGATAAAATCTAATAGACCAATGTTTTTTGAACTCATTTGGCTGCAGAAAAATGGAAAGCGTGAGTTTCGGACCAACAATGCTGGGCAACAGAGGACTTCTGTGTTTCCATCCACATCGTAGGGTAAATGAAAGCAAAGCGGAAAAAAAAGTCGCAGTTCTAAAACATCGTGGTACAAAATATCGTCGTCGAGAATACAGCGATTAAAAAATTCCGCAGTTTGTAAACATCGTCGACGAAAATATCGTGGTAAAAGATAAAGCACTTACAAATTAACGCATGACGATAACATCGTAGACATGCGTTTTTCAGGTTTTGAAAAGTTGTAAATGCCTTTTCGTATAAAGATTTGGAGGCGTAAGAAATGTTAATGACACTTTAAGAATAAACGAAAACAAAACAAGATATCATTTTCATTAAAGTAATATGATTAACAAATTTGGAAAAACGTAATTTCATAATTAAGTAAGCAATTTTTAAAGAGCGAACCTCATGCAGTTATTCTTCTTGCTTTTTCTAAACATTTTTAGGCTGTATTTTTCATGAAACATTATGAGTAAAACTGTATAAAAAAGATTAATTTATTAATGACCTTTTTGAATTAACTATCTAAATTTAAAATTCTAATAAGTACTATAAGCTGCATTAATTTTCTAGTCATTTACAATTTTTAAATGCTTAAGTTTTTTTATTATTTTTTCAGCAAAAAATGTATTAGTTTATTCAAAAATATGAAATGTAAGAGTAAAAATATCCGTCCTTCCTTCTTGCCCTCCCAAATCATAATGCGAAAATGCATTTACAGCTTTTAAAACATGAAAAACGCATGTGTGCGCTGTTATCGTCATGCGATGATTTATAAGTTTTATATTTTTACGACGATATTTTCAACGACGATGTTATTAAATTGCGCAGTTTTTGAACCACTTTATTTTTGACGATTATATTTTGTACCACGATGTTTTAGAACTGCGATGTTTTTCTTTGCTTTCTTTTCTCGCGCTATGTTTCGTACCACGACTTTTTCGCATTGCGTCGTTTTTTCCGCGACGTTTTCGGCGGACATCTCGAAGATTATCTTTTAGTATCACACAATAAATAAGAAGCCTTACTGGAAATTGTCCATTGGGTATATATTAAATGGTCGCTGTCATTTTGGTGACCAGATAAGTTTGTAAAGCATGTTTTCCAATTTTATCTATTTTTTATAATATGAAAAATTTATTTCATAATCATTGAAAATAAACTCAGATTGTGCATACAGTAATCACATAAAGCAGTTATTTTCATTTAATTATAAAAATAAAGAACGACATAAATTCTCAATAAGTGCTTAGTTTTGATCCTTTGATCTAAAGCTGAGAAATGTTTTATATTGACTTCAGCGGATTACAATAATTAAAATCTCAAGATGACTACTCCAAATAATAACATCTACAGCATCAGCAATAATGCCAGTTAATAACAAGAATTTTTAAGCGAAGCTTTAAAACTTACTTGAAATATATTTGAAGCCGAACCAGCGAACTGCTGATTACGGAAAAAAGCGCTAAATAGAAAAAAATTCCTTATCATTAATTTCCTTCGACATCTTTATATTCAGCCACGCAAAAATATCAAAGAAAAACTCAAATTAATTTAGTTTTGAATATAAAAAGACTAAAAAATTCATCTTTGGTATCCGAATTTATTGGAGAAACTACTTATTGGACAAGTTGTGGAATTGATGAAGTACTGAAGAAATTTCAACAGCAGTGATGGATGAAAGCTAAATCAATTTAGACGACAGCGTTTTGAATGGAATCCTATCACAGCTTGTCCTTGAATAAATTTGCTTCTCATGACAAGATTAAGATTGCCCAGGCCTCTCTTTCTCTAGTTTAAATTTCAGAAGTATTATAGAAGAGAGAAGTCGAAAGAAAAGAATTTTATTACAGTGACTTTGTTGGCATGTAATTTCAGTATTCATATACGTTTACAGAAAATTTGCATGACTAAATTTTATTGCAACATATCTCTTTTGAACTATGAATTGACTTGTTTCACTTTGAGATGGTAAAAGATCATTCAAAAGACGAGAGGTTTTAGCTAAAATATTTTTTTCACGTTTCAGTCGTGCGAGGAATGTTAGCGTGAAAACGCATCTCAAAATGTTGGAACTTTATACAAATTCAGATCTCAAATCAAATAGAATTGCAACATTTTGATGTCTTTTATGTAACAATATCCTCCATAACATTCTAACAATATCCTCCATAAACATTGACTCAAATGGTCATTACTCCACCTGATATTTAAGAATGTGTCTCATTAAAACAACAACAATAATAACAGGAAAAAATCGCTTATGAACTGTAAAAGAAAAACATTTGAACGCAAGGAAGAGCACGGAACACTTCAACGTGGAAGTTTCTCTTAACAAACTGAATTCCAGAAGTAAAACCTGAAATTATTTTCTGCAACGAAAATAAGGACTTGTAAATTTTTAATGCCACTTTTTATTATTATTTATCAAATGCCAGGCCATTGACCATCAGGTCATTAGGCAACGAGCTCTAGAATACAGTTTAAACTCTGAAGTGCAGAGCACACGTCCAGATGAGCAGCATCCATGATTTGTCCAGAATCACACAAAGCACATAAAGGAGAGGAAATCAGGTTAAAACGAAATAAATGAGCATCAAGGCAGTCATGACCACTCAACAATCTAAACTCAGCCACAACAGTAGCACGAGGATAGTCCGAGACACAATCAGCTTCCAACAGCACCCTCCATGATTTATTTTCAGAAACACTATCAGCAATATTACAAAAAATATTTTTTTTATAAATCCTATTTATTTCAAGTTTAGCAGAATGAAGAGGTAGGTCTATGGAAGACCTCTGAAGAATATCCGTACCTTTTTTTGCCAAAAGGGCAGCCATCTCGTATCCCCAAAGACCACAATGTGATGGCACCCACTGGAAAGCAAGCCTTGCTTGAACTCTGCTCAATATCTCCCTGCAGCTCTGGACACGAGCACTTTGTTTTCCTAGGTTACTCGCTATGGCCTAAAGAGCAGAACTTGAGTCTTATAAAATTACAGCTTTATCAAGAGAACAGAAACAGGCAGAAAGCTGTTGTAGGGCTAAATAGAGGGCCTCGACTTCCCCATCAAAGTGGGTTGTATGGGAGCCCACGTGTAGGTAAAAGAAAACAGATCACAGAAGACGCGAGCATCAGCGCCCTGGGTGAAATCCAAAAGGGAACCATCAGTATAAACATGAAGCCATTCACTAGGAGGATAACGAGTATTAATGGTTTCCCAAAGTGATAGCACGAAGAGCAGTTGGGCATAGGTCGCTTTTCCTCACATTCAAGGTCAAGTCTAATCTGACATCGAGAACCACAAAATCCAGTGGATTTAAATGAAATAACAATTCATAGGCCTTGTCGTTAATGGCATTATATTCTCCCGGACGCATTGAATTAAACCCCTCTGAGTCTTTAGGTGCTCTGTTAGAATCGTATTTTTCAATTAAAACACGACTACCAATTTTCAACGGCTCTCTGGTAGATGCAATCTTTTCATTCTGTAATTTGTTAACGTAGTTGTAAACTCTCTTGCCATCCTTTTTTAATGCCACTTTGAAGAGAGTAGTTTTATTCAATTTTAATTTTAAAAAGATAAGAAATTTAACTTAAAAATTAAATATTAGCATAATTATAAACATAAAGTGTATCACTGACTGCAGTTTTCTTGAAACGCATTCCAACGTCTAGAAAGAGCAGGACTTGATTCTAACGAAATTATTTCCAGCGAATTTCGGATTTGTTTACGCAAAATGGTGCTGAATGTCTTTATTTATTTACTTTATTATTTATGACAAAGTAAATAAATAAAGACATTCAGCACCGTTTTGAGTAAAATAATGTTAGTGAAATTTCTTGATGCTTTACTTTTAAAAATGTAAATTTCTGAATATCCCGCTATGTAATCGGTAGTTAATGCGTAACGACAGGATACGTCATATAAAATTGAAATGCGAAAAATGATGACAAATTTTGAATTTATATGAAAAATATTATTTGAATTATTATTTGAAAAATATATGAAATTCTAAATATCTTACAAGACATTTATGCATTTGCACATTCCGACTGAATATGGAAAAATTCATTATAGTAGAGAATGTGACATAAAATAACTCATTTACAAATTTAAATAAAGTAGAAATCGAATTTTATTAACTAGGCTCAGCCATAAATGTTGTTTGAATTATTAGAAAATGCATATATTTAGACTTTGATCCATGTAATAAGGCCACATAATCCAGGTTACTGAAGATGTAACTAAAATTGTTTACAGTCTATAGACCAAATGCATATGTTTATTTTAATGCAAGTGAAATGATTTTACTTTTCACTTTTAAAATTTCAATTCAATTCTATTTATTTTTTAGTTCTGCTTTATTTTAACACAGATTTTACAATTAAATTAAATTCACAGGCAGAAATCCACGAACTACGCAGTGTGTCTACAAAACGTTTTTTGATGCAGTCCAAGAAAAGTTATGAAAAAGAAATCTTGTGACAACATCTCAACTTGCTTCCACTAGAACATCAGGAAATTGCGGAGAGATATTTGAATATAATTATGTGATTTTAGGCAACCAATTTGCTGGAGAGAGAGTAACAAGTCTATTTTGCATCTTCTAGACTACTTTCTATTTTTGAACTGAACTTTAATCTTAAAGGACACCATTTCAAGCACAATTCCGAAATTGACAAAATTTTAATTGCAGGACCAAAAAGGATTCCAGACGTTGAATTCATTATTCTACGACTCAAGACAAAAGATACATAGCGTCAAAAATGTACGCAGAAGTTTAAATAATGGGAAAATTGTTTTGTTCATTGTTCGAATTTTTATGCGTTCTATTCTAAAATACTGTTGACACGCTAAGGTCAAAGCTCTAGAGAGTAACTGATTACTATTATATTCTTATATGAACTGTATATTGTAAGACAAAAAATAAAATGAAATAAGGGATGGTAAGTGAAGGGCAAAATTAATTTAACCCTTATTGAAACATCTAAGGGCAAAGAATCGCAATCCATAACATTTAGAGGTTTTTATACGAAATTCTTTAAATATGGAATTATGCATACTTAGAAGCTTTAATTCATAAGTAGAATTTTATATTTCTTTATTAAGAAAGTAATAGCATTAACTAGATCTTTAAATTAAGATTTCTCATAACTGTAATTTACTCGCTTGCATGCATTATGTTTTGAGGTGCGCTGGTTCGACTGTAAACTAAAGACAACTTTACAACAAATTAAGATTTCTCATAACTGTAATTTACTTGCTTGCATGCATTATGTTTTGAGGTGCGCTGGTTCGACTGTAAACTAAAGACAACTTTACAACAACAACAAACAATTTTATTTTTGGACTGTATCTAAAATCGAAATCGAAATGAATTCCCGACCATACGGGATCAAAAGCATGTATGCTTCGCTAGGAGTCCGAATTGAAACTGACTGAAGTTGCGCAGAAACAGTGCGCAGTGCAACATAACTATTGTTGCCGCGTGAGAGGCAACATACCGCCCCACGTTGCAATATCTATGATATGCAAACTAAATCTAAGCATACAATTGAATATCAACTCTCAACAATTAAGCTATCCATTTTTTTAAGCGTTAACAAAAGACATAAAATTAGTAAATCATTTACAGAATGTAAATAAACTATTCAAAGAATTTGATAAACTTTGAATATTTACAGATTTTTCAATAATTATGGTAAGTATATCAACATTTCAAACAGTAAAAAAATTCAAGTTTTTCCATCAATATTACTAAAATATAAGTATAATAAAGAATAATGTATACATTTTATTAATAATGAAACTTAATCCTTGTAATTATCATCAATAGGCAATAAACAAATTTTTGATATTGGCCTTTTAATTGGACCGAATTTGGTATTAATGATTGCTACTCGTATCTTACCATCTTTACCAGGAATGGTCTGATCAATTCTTCCTAGTAACCATTTAAATGGAGGTAACTGATCATCTTTAATAATAACCATTGTATTTTTCTTTATATTGTCCTTTGAAAAATACCATTTCTTTCGTTGTTGCAAGTGATTGAGATAGTCAGTTGTCCATCGTTTCCATATAATCTGTATTATTTTAGTTAATTTTTGCCATCTTGATAATCTGCTTTCTGACAGATCTAAAATTTGAGGTTCTACAATTGAGTTTATGGGCCTACCTATTAAAAAGTGACCTGGTGTCAAGGGTTCGTAATCTGATGGTTCAGACGATAAAGGAGAAAGAGGTCTCGAATTTAGTATTCCTTCAATTTGATCAATTACGGTTAAAAATTCTTCATAGGTAAGTTTAGCATCGGAAATAGCTCTTTTAAGATGAAATTTAAAAGATTTGATTCCTGCCTCCCAAATTCCACCAAAATTGGGGGCACGAGGAGGAATGAATTTCCAAGAGATATTTTCAGATGCCAAATACTTACCCAAAACTTCATCAGGGACACTAACTAAAGAAGCAAGTTTCTTTAACTCCTTGTGAGCTCCTACAAAATTAGTTGCATTGTCACTAAATAGACATGAACTTTTCCCTCTACGCGAGAAAAATCGTTTTAAACATGCAATAAAGGCTTGAGATGTTAAGTCAAATACTATTTCTAAATGAATCGCTTTTGTAACTAAGCAAACAAAGATTGCTATATAAACTTTATGCAAACTACCTTTCCTTTGATTTCTATATTTGATTAGAAAAGGGCCTGCAAAATCTATTCCCGTGTTATGAAAGGTTAGGTTTGGATTTACACGTTCAGGAGGTAAATCGGCCATTAATTGATCTGAAGTGATAGGTTTATGACGAAAACAAATTAAGCATTCGTGAACTGTTTTTCTAGCTAGGTCCTTGCCACCAATGGGCCAAAACCTTTCCCTAACAAAATGTAACAATGCTTGAGGACCAGCATGAAAATTTTTCAAATGATAGTGAATAAATATTAGCTTAGTAAGCTTATGATTTTTTGGCAATAAAATTTGATGTTTAGAATCATAATTAATTGCGGCATGAGTTAAGCGACCGCCCACGCGTAATATACTTTTTCCATCTAAAAATGGATTTAAAGTTTTTACCTGACTCTTGATTACTCTCTGATCTTGAAGTGATTTAATCTCCTCTGAAAACTCAACTATCTGAACCATTTTTATCAAGTGAATTTCCGCACATTGAAACTCAGTGCTACTAATGGGACCTGTTTGCTTCACTGGACCTTTCAGATTGGACAGAAACCTGAAAATAAGACTTAAGATTCTAATTAGTTTAACATAATTATTTGTTGATTCAAAAAAGGTATTCCAAAACAAGTTTAAATTGCAGTTTAAATTAATGTCTAAAGGTTTTTTAAGTTCATCCTGATAGGCAGGAGAATCTATGAGAATCTTGTCAAGTTCACATAAAGAAGCATCACTATGTTTTATCTGTTCAGGACCATTCCACCACAAGGAAGATGTCACAAGTTCATGAGGATAAGCACCACGGGAAATCAGATCTGCCGGATTATTTGCTGAAGATACGTGCTTCCAGTGTCGAGGCTCTACTAGTCTTTGGATTTTGGAGACTCTATTTGCAACAAAGGTCTTCAAAAGATGAGGTGAAGTCTTCAACCATGACAGTGCTATCGTTGAATCAGTGCACAGAATGATGTCATCTACATGCATCTTTAATGAGTTGCTAACTTTCGAGATCAGATGAGCCAATAACAAGCATGCACAAAGTTCCAGTCTTGGAATAGATAAGGTTTTCAATGGAGCCACACGAGATTTGCTAGCCAGTAGATGAGATGACGAGCTGTGATCTTCATCGACACAATTCAAATAGACAACTGCACCATAAGCGGCTTCCGAAGCATCTGCATATCCAATGAGTGAAATCTTGCTTGGATGATTCGAGAGGATGCAACGATTAATTTTTATGTTTCCCACAGTCTTTAAATTTGAAACTATTTGTTGCCATTCGTGAGCAGTAGTTGCAAACAGTGGTTCATCCCAACTCAGTTTTTGAACCCATAATTTCTGGAGAAATATCTTCGCTTTGGTGACTACTGGACCAATCAATCCTAAGGGATCATAAAGTCTGGCAATTGTCGATAAAATGTCTCTTTTGGTATATGATGATTTTTCCTTGATTGAGACTTTAAAGCTGAATTCATCCTTCTGAGAATTCCATGTAATACCTAAAGCTTTAACCACATTATCATTTTTGGAGGAGAATGAAAGCTCAGAGCTTGCAGAAGAGTTATCCAACAGTTCAGGAGAATTAGAGTTCCACTTATGCAAAGTCATTCTACAACTATGGAAAAGCTGTATAAGCTGATTTTTCAATTCTCGCGCTGAGTCTAAGTTTGATGAACCAGAGATGACATCATCAACATAACAGTCTGATAAGACAACTTTGGCAGCTTCAGGATATTTTTGCATTTCGTCATATGCAACTTGCTTTATGCATCTAATGGCTAAAAATGGAGCACTTTTAGTACCATAAGTCACCGTTTTGAGTCTATATGTCACAGGAATGTCACTAATGTTTCTCTTCCATAAGATTCGAAGTAAGTCTCTTTGGGATTCATCAACCAAAATTTGCCGGTACATTTTTTGTATGTCCACAATAACTGCAACTTGATGTTTTCTAAATCTCACAAGAATATCAAAAGTATCTTCTTGGACTGCTCCCGTTAAAAGTAAATCATTCAGACTTAACCCATTTGAGCTTGGGCACTAGCATTGAACACAACTCTTAATTTTGTACTTGATTTCTCTGGTCTATAGACTCCATGATGGGGGAGGTAATATTCAAGTTTCGGTTTTGAATCATCATTGACCTTTTCCATATGGCCCAAATTTTCATATTCTGTTATGAAATCTTGATATAAATGTTGCAATGTAGCGTTTTTGCTAAGACGCTTAACTAATTGATTGAGTCTGATATTGGCTAAGTGCTTTGAATTTCCTAATTGTTCGTCTTTCATAGGCATTTTTACGACAAATCTACCATCTTCATTTCGTCTGTGAGTGTCTTTGAAATGTTGTTCACAGAACTCTTCTTCTTGACTAAGAATTGGCTTTTCTTCACCAATACTTTCCACTAACCAAAATTTTTCTAACAAGCTATCAACATTATCAAAATTACCGAGAAGCCCACAATAATTCTGACAATTTTCAAGGGATGTTTTCAAAGAGCCAGTAGCTATGTAACCAAACACAGAATTTCTAAAAACGAGCGATTTCGTGGAAGATTTAAATTGTCCATTAATAAAAATGTCATAAAATATTTCTGCTCCTAAAAGCATATCTATGCTAGATGGAGTTACAAATTCTGGATCAGCCAAACTTGATGTATCAGGAATGTCTATATTTTCAATATTTAATTTTGTAGAAGGTACTAAATCTGTGATTTTATTTACAACTAAAAACTTTAATGAAGCGGAGAACGACTGATTTCCATTAAAAATAGAAGCAAAAGTACGAGATTTAATGTTTAAAACTTGCCCATCTAAACTAGAAACAGGAATATTAATTCTTTCCTTTTTTAAATTTGCACGCTCACAGAATTCATTTGTGGCAAAATTCGACTGCGATCCGGAATCAAGAAGAGCTCTTGCTTTAACGAATTGGCCATAAATATTTCTAACCCAAACAACCGCCGTTGAAAGGAGAACCGTTTTATTTTTCGAAAAAAGACACGCAGATAAGACATTTTCTGTAGATTCATCATTGCTATTCAAAACAACTTCGGTTTTGCGGTTTTCTGGGGAGGGCACGGCTTCACTTTGCTTTCCCCCACTTGTTGAAGACGACATGGCAGTTTCATTCCGATGAAGAAGCGAATTATGTTTCGATTTGCACACCGAGCACAAGTGTCTAGACTGACAGGAAGCTACTTTATGATTTGAGTGTAAACAATTAATGCACAAAGAAAGCTTTTTAATCATTTCGTATCGTTCCATTGGTTTTAATGCAGAAATGTTT
>KK114196.1:942606-1049747 GCA_000611955.2 Stegodyphus mimosarum | reverse complement strand
GTTTTGTTTTGGTTTTGCAAATACAGTTTTGCTTTGCATATTTTCTAACATCTGGCATCGCTTTTGAAGAGAGGTCATGAAAGATTCCCATTCACATAAATCATTACTAGTTAATGACATTTCAAATTGCTTACGTGACTCTTTACCTATTTTATTGAGAATAATATTAATCAGCAAAGCTTCGCTTAATTTATCCATATTTAATTCCAAAACTTTTAATGCTCGTAAATGTTTCTGAACTTTATCAATTAATGAGCGTAAATCTTTAGGATTTTCATAAACTATTTTTTCAATAGAAAGTAATTCATTGATATGAGAATTTACAACCAGTCTCTTATTATCATATCTTTCATCAAGTGCCTTAAATAAGGAAGAAAATGTATCATCTATCGTCTGCATCTGCTTCGCATTACCAGTCAAACAAGATTGTAAATAAAACAGCTTCTGAGAATCTGTTAATTGTTTATTAGATGAAATTAAAGCTACAAATTGGTTTTTAAATAAATTCCAATCTTCGAAATTACCAGAAAATTTAGGCAATGTTATTTCGGGCAATTTATAATTCAATGAATTACTTCTTGTTTCTAAGACACTATTATTTGCACATTCACTATTATTCTTACTACATAATGAATTATAAAGACATTTTAGGCTTACCTCAACATTGGTAATATCCGTCTCGATTTCTTCAAAATTAGCTTCAATGTCTGATATTTCTTCATCTTTGCACACTTTGTAATAATCCAAGCGAAGTTCATCAATTTGTTTGTTCAACTTGCTCACTTTTTCTTGAAATACTTCTATTTGTTCGAAACCAAAATCATCCTGTTTTCCACTAATAGATGACTTTAATTTGGTTATTTGCGCTTTAATACCGCCACGTTTTCTGTTCAACGTAGTAATGTCTTCGTTAGCCATTTTTTTTTCTAATTAACTCCGGCTCGACGGACCAAAATGTTTTGAGGTGCGCTGGTTCGACTGTAAACTAAAGACAACTTTACAACAACAACAAACAATTTTATTTTTGGACTGTATCTAAAATCGAAATCGAAATGAATTCCCGACCATACGGGATCAAAAGCATGTATGCTTCGCTAGGAGTCCGAATTGAAACTGACTGAAGTTGCGCAGAAACAGTGCGCAGTGCAACATAACTTTCATTGCCGCGTAGGAGGCAACACATTATTTCTCGGAAACCATTGGTCAGAATTTAAGAAAATGACCAACTTTGTAAAACTTAAGGAATTGTGCTCTTGCCTATTATATGTGCATACATTTAGGAACTTACTCTTGCCTATAATGTGTGCATACCGTGAAATTGTGTGTGTGTTTTCCATCTCCCAGAATAATATAGTTATCATGCAAATTTCACATTTTTTGTGACCTTTCTTCATAACGTAACAGTTTTATGACTGGCAGTGTAAAAGCATAGTTCCGGCTTTATGGAATAAACTTAGATTTGTATGCAATAGCTTTAAAGTGCTAAAATTTCATTCCGTGCGAAACTTTTGTTTAGTCTCATTTTGGATATGTATTCAAACTTTTGCCGTTTATTAAAAAAGGATTAACATTCTCGTGAAAATTTATTGCTGAAGGCGCCGTTTATGCTACATGTAATCACAGTTGTATACGTAAGACAATATTAATTTGTGCTTCTACCAGGAGGGATTTAATTAGGATGTTTAACACAAATACGTTTTTCTGTAATTTATTTTTTGTTTAGATTTTTTAAGAGCTTCTCTGTTTTGTAAATGCATGTTTGAAATTATCTTTTTTCTTACTCTGAAATGGTATTCACTTTTTCTTATATGTTCCTGAGTTTCAAGTTCTGCTTTCCTTCTCATAGATCTGTCCCATCGTGTGTTTTTATACTTATTATTTTTGGTAATGTATTGTCTGTGTTAGCATTCGCCAAGAAATCATTACAGCCAGGTGAAGTATGATACACTTTTGTTCCAGCCGCAGTAATTGATACAAGGAGCGAACTATTTCTGAGTCATTACATTTGGTTTGAACTCTCACAGTTGACCTACGTGGCACGTGTCTGATGTATTCATATATTTAGCGAACATTCCTGGAGTTTACTTCTGCTTTCTCTGCACTTTCTTTCTGACTTGTCTCATCTCATTAATGAAGTGAAATGCTGTGACATGACTGGCTATAATTAGATTTCTTTCATAATAAACTATGTCAGAAGTGCTGTTGTATAATTTGCATTTTGTTTCCTAACTTGTTCCAGTGCTTTTCTCTCTGTTATCAATGAAAATTCACTTACCATAACTAATGCTTATCTCTGAAATTCCTTGTGTTTGAAATTGACGTTTGTTACAATGCTAATTTTCCTCCCGCCACCCCACCAAAAATAAAAAACATTCTCACGGCATCGAATGACCGAAAAGATGGTCGAAGTCACTCATACTGTTTAGAAAGGAAGAAAGAAAAGCGTAAACAGTAGTCATCGAAAGTTGCCCTTGGGAGTATGTGTTAGTGTCCTTTGCTAATGTCCGTCTAATGTAGTTGCCAACATGTAATGATTTTCTACATATTTTTTTCGTAAACTTCAATTTTAAAATTTGAAGTAAAATGTTTATAAAAGACCACTTTGTCTAATTTTTCGGGTAGGAATTACCTAGTTTTACTACTGCATGCTACCAACTTATATCGGAAAATTAATCAATTAGAATTTATGTTTAGAAAACGTTTAGATTACGTATTGATAAAGGATTAGCAGAAAGAGAAGGAGGTACGTTTTGAATAGAACACAAAGAAAACTTTTTATAAACTGTAAAATTGCTTTAGAAATAAAACTGAGCACAAGATTGTTTACTTCCAAATTTTGAATTCCCTATTATATTCAACAATTTTATATGGAAATGTAAAATAGCAGTGCTTCGTTGAAAGAGATATTTATTCAATACAACTCGAAAGTAACTTTCTAATACTTTAGAACCTAGGATTATACCATAGCACAATCACACACAACACGCACAATATGCTTTTATGCATTAAAAATAAAATTCAGATATCATTCTTTTTAAAATTCAGGCTGGAAATTTTGCGTTACTTTCAAAAATCCTTTATTTCTCTTTGTAAACAAACCATTAACTTCTCTTTGAAATATGACTCGGAGAATAGACGAAGCCATCAGAAAGCTGCCATTCTTTCGCAAGGTTGCTCCATCGTAATCGTCTTAAAATGCAATACTTCTTTTCTGTAATCAATGGAGAGTTTAAGGGCGTGATGGTATGCTCGCAGAACTGTCTTTCTCGGAAGGTATTAATATTAGGAATGTCAGCCCTTAATTAACTTCTACGTAAGATCATGTATGCATGTCATATAAGCCGATGACATAGTATGTGATGTTTTTGTATTGAAAGTGGCAGAATAGAAAAGAACTTTCTACGGTATCTTGTTGCTATACTTAAGACCACTCACTTTTTCTTTTTTATGTAAAGTTAAATGATATAGGATATTTCTATTTGAAGAAAATTAGTATTATGCGCCACTTGATTTTTCGACGTGTGTGACTTTAGTGGAGTTCCATTAACATTTTATTTCTGAATTTTTTCAGCAATGATAAGCAAATGTAGACATTTTATTTAGAACGATTCTTTGATGCCAGATACTTTAAGCAAGTGCTATCGCTCAAAACGTAAAAATGAGAAAAAACATATGCATATCTTCAAAAGCAATTTCTTGCTAAATTAGAAATTTTCCTTAAAATGAGAAGGAAATAAATTTAAAACATGGTTTTTAGGTAAATGATTAAATTAATACGGCAAAAACGCATCTGGGACCTATAAACATACTCTCGTCTGCATGTAACAATTATCTGTTAATAAAATCTAACTGGTTATAGGAGTAAGACAAATTTTGTAGCTTACTATCTGCGTTCTACCTTAACATTTAATTACATGCATGATTTCCTATAAAAGAAGAAGACAGAAACGAAATTGTGGTAGTTTTGGATTATCGCAAAGCATGCGTAGACAGCTAATGATGCGATATGTCCAACTAAATACTGATAAGAATCTTAAAATAAATGTTGATAGAAATATTTGAACACAGACCTGTTTTTCCAATTAATATGTGTATTTTGTGGAATAAATTGTATATATTTTAAAACTGTAGATTATTACCAATAATTTTAATAATGATCACAATTAAGTTTTTGATTTAAGTACTAATACATATTTTCGAAATAAAATTTAATTCTCTACTTAAATATGTTCATTTTAATTGCTATTTTAAAACTATGAAATAATTCGTACTTCGAATTTGTGTGAGCATATTTAAAGATCTTTTTACTTCGAGAAATTAGAACAAAATATGGCATTTATCAGAAAGTTAAATTTTTCATTTTTAAAAATAATTTTATTTACAGTTTCTTTACTCTGTGAGTTAGTTTTCCTCATAATGAAACTCATATTTCTAAATTAACATATGTTAAGTATCATATGCTCTTAATACTTAAAGTTTGTAAAAATTCTAGGCATGAAGACAAATTGTAGACAAAATTCTAAGCAGTTTTAATGTTCTTAAATCAAACGCAAAGTTTAATGTTCTCTATTGGCTGCTAAAAAATATCATAAAATAATTCTTCTTTTGTTATAGAATGGGAAAAGAAATCACGTATGGAGAAAGGAACTTCTCAGAAAAGCAGGTTTGCTATCACCTATCCCCGATCAACAGATTTTAATATTTTATGTTGGTCATAGCCTTTAAAGCTAACTTTCGAATCTTTTCCTCCTTTCGCACTTTTGTAATCTCTGTTGGAAAGAAAAAGAATAAATACGTGGTACTATGAGAAGGAATAATTCTGTATTCAGGAGAAAAGATTGCTCCAGTTCCTTTTTAGGCAACGAAAGAATAAAACATACTTGTAATGTAAATTTTTCATTTTTGTCCCGAACAGCTTTTAGTAAATATTTTGCAGTTTTATACATAAGCTTTACACCATTGTTTATCGTTTGATGCGTGGCGTTATTCATTGTTAATGTCTACTTCTTTGACATTTAAATGACGTTTTAATGATAACGGGATTTTATGTCTGGAGATTTCTTAAATTACTTTCTCTTTAAAACATTCTGTCTAATTTTAAACTTCGGGATTAAATTGAAATGAAATAGAATCTTATTCACTCTAGAATTACTAATACATTTCAGCATGTCTCAGATGAAAATTTGGTTCTCTAAAAGCATTCTTATGAAGCAGTTTACCTAAAAATATTCGTGTGTGTAACGTTACATTGTAACGAATATATATCATATTAAAATACAGAAAGCGTAGTGTGTGTGTGTACACTCCTACTCAAAAAATAAGCAACAATAAAAAACACGGAATAAAACAAAACCTGTTGAAGGCATATGTGTGACTTTGATTCAAGAGATTGAAGTGACATTACTAAACCACGAAGCAAACAATAAAGCAAAGACATATTAAAACACACGTATTACGATCCTCACATCGCGATAAACAAAGTGAGGCGGAAGATTGTGCAATGGAAATATCACGCTGGTAACGTATATGAGACATTTTAGCTGAAAGGCGTGCTTGATAACGGCAAGTCAAGCTCACAATAGTGTCGTTGATCGCTTGTTGTGGCAGTAGCAACCAGTCCTGTAGTAAAGTATGTCAGAGCTCGAGAAGAGTGTTTGGCGGCACATTGCGACATGCTATCCATCGTGCCAACATGTCTCATATATGCTGTATGGGATTTAGGTGTAGTAATCTAGCAGGCCACGGCAGACGTGGAATAGTTCACTCTTCATATAACTCCGCGCCATCTGAGCTATATGCGGGCGGGCATTATCGCCTATAAATACCATGTCGGTACCCATTGCAGCGATAAAAGGACGTACAAGAGGGTGTAGAATTTCATCGCGATATTAGATGGCTGTGGCGGAACCAGTAGGAATCACGTAGAGGTCTGGACAGCCGTTCGTTACTATCCTAGCCTATAAAAGCCTTCTCCTTTGTAATGGTCTCTTACGACGATATTTGGCGCTCGATAACATGTCCCTGGCTCTGGCCATATCGTTGCCCTACGGGAATCCTTCTGGTTGTCAAATCGATCTTAATCCGTAAAGAGCACATGGTCGCACTGGTCTGGTGTCCAGCTGCGATGGTCATGGACCCAATGCTGCTGCGCTCTGACATGCGACAGGAACAAAGAAATACAAACCACAGGTCATCGGGCATATAGTTAACCTTCACTGAGTCGGCGCGACACGGTTTGTCGGCATACGGACCGTCTCAGCAGCAGAGAGACGTTATGTCGGCTGTCGTACTTTAAGCGATGTACGGCGGCTTGCACACAGCAACGGGAAGCGATCGTCTGCTGCAGTGGTAATCCTCCGGCGTTCAGACCCACACCTTCTACATGGGTTTTGATCCCTTTGGTGACGATTCCACAGCCTAGTGCTGGAAAAACCATGCACATTCAGCTCTCTCGCAAGAGCGGATTCTCTTGCACCAACTTACAGCCTGACAGTCCTTCAGCGTTTCCATCGGGCAAATGGTGTCTTCAGCTCATGCTTTCCGCTTTAGCTATCTCCGATTACAACAGAACTATCGCTCTTTGCAAACTGACGCATAGGTCCCGCATGCCCCTTTTTGAGACGTTGGGGTGTGACTGTGGGATTACGCTTTATGCTAATTTTGGTTGCCTGTTTGCATTCGGCGATGCAATCTCTACGTCGTACATAAATGGTATGTTTTAATTTCCCTTTTTACATTCGTACCCGTTTGTTGCTTATTTTTTGAGCACGAGTATATTATGTGGGTATTTTTTATTTTGCAAAAGTTTTCTAATGTCATTAACTGTTTAATAAATCAAAATAGTAAGTTATTATCAAATGACATTATGTAATTTTTACATTCTAGAAACTGATAATCTTGTATGTTTATTGAGCTTTACTAGAGCAAAAATAAAATTTTTTCAACAGATCGTTTATCAAAAGAGGGAAAAAGTAGGAGCCGTTATTATGTAACTTTAGCTGGCAGCAGCACTTACTTTCCATGCTCGTTAAGAAGCACAAGGTCCTTACAATATCGATTAATCACTTATTTTACATTTTATTTAACTTCGAGGACAGTACTATGCGAAAGCGAAGGCACATATTTTAACTCATATTTATGCCGTCGGGAAATTATGGTTTCAAACTACTTCCGACATAAAATATAATCTCAGTTGCGCATGCGCCTTCTCTTGACACGATGCTTCGCCGAGCGTTAGCCTGGAACTCAGGGGAGTAATATGATTAACGAACTACAATTAATTGGAGCGTTGAAAATTTTTCCACCCCTTGCGTGATAATTAATTCCTCACGGTCGCATTAATCACGGGAACAGAGCTTCCTGCGCGTGAGTGGCGCAGCAAAATGTTTACGCGTGTTTAGCCGGGCGTGAAATGTTAAAATGTTCTCATTGTGCAAGCAAGAGTGGGAAAAGCCCTGCTTGCTTCTAAAGCTAGCGATCCGCTTTCATTGATTATGTTTGACGAAAGCGGATTCGTAAAGACTTTATGGGTGATTCTGAGGGCTATTAATAATAATTTTAACCAACGGAGCCGGCTGGCCTCGCCACTCGAATTCAAAGGCTAATTATTTAACTGTATTCAAAAGGATTGCTTAGAAAATGTTACAGGTTCAAAACAAGACGGAAAGAAAAAAATGTTAACTGTTACTAACTGAGATACTGAAATATGTTATACCTATGTAAGGATATAGTGTGGCGCTGCGAAGTTGTTGCTGAGTTTCCGTCGTTAATATTTTGCATATTCATTCAGATATTCAGCAAAGAAAAGTGAAATTGCAACAGATTATGCTCAGATATGACAAATAGTTTTACAGAAAAGTCCGCAGAATTTTAAAGAAAAATTTGCAATTAAAAATAAGAAAAGTGTACCTACTCCCAAACATAATTGTAGAGAAAATTCAATTATTAAATTAGCGTTAATCAGTTTTAACCTTGCTTAGAAAGCACAAGGCTGATCAAGAGAAAAATGCTTGAAAGTGTTGCAAAATGAAAAGTGTTGCAAGTGCGATTGCGTTTTTTAGATATTAGCGTAAATGACGTTTTAGGAGCTCTAAAATTCTTGGCAGATCACAAAAATTGTATTTAAAGAGATGATTTAATTTGGTTTATTTGATGATACCAAAGTAGGTGAGGGCTATATTCTTAAGGGGAGGGATGCGAAGAATTTGTTAGAAACTGGCTCATATGCAGGCGGCACGAAAATGCATGGGGCATGGGTGCATGGGAGAAAGCACGAAAACGCCCATGCAAAGCCTGTGAAGATCTTATTTTATGCTAATCAATTATTTTTACATTAAGAAATTTTTCTTTCCCATCTGATTTCAATTTCGTACGAGGTAGCAAATTTAGGTGATGTGTATGCAACATCTCAATGAGTTCGGAATATTTAAGTAGCAGAACTGAAGGTTTCGCAGTAGAAGAGTTAGTTACATATAGAGCATTTTACGCTGAAAACGAGTTTTTGTCTCGAGAAAGATTTATGCTGCGTGTTTGCAAGTAGCTTTGCAGCTGAATATTTGTGCTAGCCAGTTGTTTTTAGATTATATTGATATTGTGGTGTGCAGCCGATAAATCTGATTCAGATTCAAACAGAAGCCATTCGAGTAGTTAAAATACTTACTTAGCCACAAGTAATGGTTAGGTTGTGAGTATCGAACCGAGTATATGCATGCTGTGTTCAGTTTAGTTAAAATAAAAGGTTGTTATAGTCTTCGTCGGCATTCATCTGTTTTTCAAGACATAGGCGAGAATTCCTATCTCGTCTTCAGTAGCGTCTGCATGTTATGCTTCCAAAAAGAACAAGGGTATGGAAGCAGCTTGTTCTACGGAATTTGAAAGCGTGCCGAATTACCCGTTATTAACGGCTTTAGCTCTCGGCACGCTGCCAAGTTTTTTAAGGAACTCTTTTCACAAATAAAAATCTCAGTGAGCCGCAGGAGCTTGGTTTACACCGCTTTCTCAAGAAATATATTTAAATATTTAATGATGTATTGTTATTTATATGTTCCACTACAATGTCCTCTTAACTGCATCTCCTGGATGCATACTGTCAGAAATCACTGATCTAAGAAGGCTGATAGTGGCTGGTCTCAATTCTTGTATCTGCTGAGATGTTTGCCATCGACTTCTGGAAGTCGACAACAGACCTTGGTATGTGGTTGCCAAGAGTGGAATATTGTATTCAACAATCAATTAAATTTTTCTATGGCTCGAATGTCTGGATAATTCGTATGTAGAGGAGATCTTACCAATGACATTGATCCCACATTCATTTTAGACTGGCATAAGTCCATTACACATGGTATTACCGTTTAGGAAAATTAGGATACATTGTCACCTTCAAAGATTTTTCATATTGTTTCAATTACTGAGGGATAGATCAGTAACATCCTTCGCCACACTGCAATTACAGCCTTGCCACGTCTGTCTAGATCCTTCTTTCAGCTAGATAATGCCTATTGCAAAGAACATCTGTAGTGAATGTCTGTGTAATGTCACGAATCTTTTTTGGCCTTCTAGATCTTCAAGAGTTTCCCACTCGAACGCATATGCAATATGTTAGGGCGCGGTTATAGTCTTATCGCGTCATACGCGATTTGACAAACTGACAAATTTTTTACAACAAATTTTACTAGACAATGTTAAATATTAGTATGAGTGAACACCACAGATATCCCAACAAATATCCCCAGGCAATACTGTTAGAGGGTGCTATACATATAATTTCAGTACGTAACTGTTCTGAATCAACTTTTGCTCATCTTGACTCATTTTATTTTACTTAGAATATATTAACAATGGACGAGGGCTTTAATTTATAACATTATAAGGTATTTCTCCCACCTTCTTCGCATGCCTTCGTGGGTAGTGGTACGCATGCTTGACGCGTAACCGAGAGATCCGTGGTTCGATTCCCGGCGAAGGCGTTGCTTATTTTTCACCTCTCCTGCTTCGTAAGAACCTAATGTCTCTACAACAGCTTTATTCTGCATGCCAGTCAGAAGTAGAGAATTTTTATTCAAATGATGTTGGTTTTATTAGCTTCAGGATCTATTCAATATTTTTCTTCTACTTCCTAATGGAAAAAAAAATGAATATCCGCTCATATTCCTTGAGTGGTTCGATAAGCTGTTGTTGTGTCTTCACTTTTGTTTCAGTAGATGTCGATTTACTGCAATAACTAGAAATAAGTAAAACCTTTGCGATAACTGGAAACACAAATAAATTAATAGATTATTAGGGATTACACTGGCACACTTTATAAAAGTTATTGGGTAATGTGCTTGTATTGCTGAGGATAATATCTATATCATCAGAAAAACACTGTGTTTTTGCTTAATCTCACTAGCACTTAAATTTAAACTCATTCAGCATATATGCGATGAATTTTGTTAGAAGTGTAAACTTAATATTATGTACTTTTAGATAGCAATATTGGCTATAATACTGTTATTAATTGCGTTTTTTCACCATTCCTCTTGAGGAATTAAATTTTATTTCAATTTTCATAGCATTTTGTTGGGAAAATATAAAAAAATAATTAGGAAAATATGTTTGAAACGTCTTTAAAGCCTTTTATGTCTTCCGAAACTTCTGGAATATAACAAATTGATTTAGCGTGTCTGAAATTTAGTTTTTCTTATACAGCTAAAATTGAGGCCTAACTTAATAAACTTCGCATCTAGTTGCTTAGCTACAAAGCTGGAAGGGATTATTTCAAAGCGGAAAAGTATTGGGGATATATGGAAGTAAACAACGTTTCTTCGATCAGTTTTTGAAAGAAAAAGAAAGAAATCCAATTTCTTACAGGTTCTTTCTTTATACAGTAAACTTCAAACTTGCTTTAAATCTCTTACGGTTTCTTTTTTTACCTAACATATAAATTACATTATGGTCCTAATTCTAAATTTGAATGAATTTTTATCTTCTCTGCGGAAGAATAAATTACCTGAATTTTCGGAAATCAATTTTGAATCCGGATTAGAAATTTTATTTTTGTGATACCATAAAGCCATGAAATGTATTCATCTTCGTAATTCAAATTTCTTCTCTGTACTTTAAGTTGGATAATATAATTAATGTACTACTAAGAACCAGATTTATACACATAGTGTGCGTGTATGTTTCTTCCATCCGTAACGTAAAGACGACCCATTTTCCCTTAGGAAGTTCTTTACGGAAGCATTCCTTCCTATGGGGAGCAATTATGGCTCCCTATCTAATTGAATCATGTTTGCAATAAAATAGTTCAATCAGTGGGTATATTTTAGTAGCCGATAATCGGTATTTATGCGTTTTCCGACCTTCCGGGCTATTCGATCACCATATTCTCTTTCATATTGGATATTCGTAACTTGTCTATATGTAGAGGACAAAGGAATGGAGATTTAAAATAGTTTAAAGAATAGACTACGAAAGGCTCTTAAAAATATCAGGAAATAGGATTTATATGCTGGTAACAAACAGCTTGTATTTGTCATTTCTATTGGAGATATAATTGCTTTTTTATTAATTTTGCTGGTATGTTACAAACTAATCTTTCCTCGATGTTAATTAAATAATGATAGGCATTTAATAAAGAATCTGACCGTTTTTAAAATTTTAAAATTATTTTATTTCAGTTTTTTTATATAAAATAATTAAAATAAAGAAGTATTAAGAATTATTTTAACGGATTTAATATTTTCTAGAATTGCAGTAGTGGTAAAAGTAGTGAAATATTGAAAAGTATTATAATATGTTACATTTAGTATGAAATGTGACTAGCTCTGGCTTGTATGACATGTTTGGTATAAATTTGATGTAGGTGTAGTTTTGGTATAGTTTGGTACGTTTGGTATTTAGATCACGTTTTGACTCATCACCTTTGTAGAGTCATTATGATTTGTTTGAAGCAGGAGTCATGAAAAATGAACAATGCCCTCGCAGGAACTTGAACCTCGGACCTCTCGAATACGCGCCGAGTGTGCTGATCATTACACCGCGAAGGCGAGCGAAGGAGGCGAAAGAAATACCTTGTACCTTTATTTCATCATCGCGAAACCGTATTTGGATTAAAGAAGAAATCATTCTTTCTTTAGTCTTTTCTTTAGTCCGGATATTTTCATTAAGAACTGCCCACAAGTTTCGACTGAATTGAGATCGGATGAATTTTGTTGGCCAATCTGAAAGCTTAACAACATTCCCTTTAATATTTTTTTTCACTGTTATAGACGTGTGGCACAGAGTAAGACCTTTTTGGAAAACTCCTTGTCTCGTTCGGGCCGGCATCCTTCAGCTTAGGAATTACTTTTCTGTTAATCACTTCAGTAAATTTGTCGAAATGTCATCATTTCGTCAAATGAAAATAGTGACACTGGCCCACGAACAGAAAAGCACTTCCAAAATATTTTCTAAGCGGCGTATTTTACAGTGGCCAATAATATACTTAGCAGGCAGTTTCCGACTGTATTATTTCCTGACACAGCGAGACTTCTGACCTTGCGCAACGAAATTGATTTCATTGGAACATAAATCGTTTTTTCATTGTTTTTAACGCTATTGCTCATATTTTATTGCCCACAATAGTCTCTTTTTCATCATTTGCTTAGTTAGAAATTGTTTCTATAAGGATGCTGAGCTCTACAAGCAGCTTCTAGTAACCTGCGATGAACAGCGGAGTCATGAACATGAATACCTGACTGTGCTAAATCTTTTTGAAAGTCAAAACTTTAAACTTAGGATTTTGTTTCAATTTTCTTAGTAAAATAGAGCCATTCCTGGCAATATTTTTTTCTTTCTCAGTCACTTTCGTTTTTCCTTGGGCTGATAAACCGCCTGTCTCTTTTAACAATATAATAATTTTCTTAACCGCACCCAAACTTACATTATACACTTTAGCAATGTCCTTCTGTGTCATAGAAGAGTGTTCACGTAATGTCATCTACTTTGCTTTTTCTTCGAAGTGAGATATATCATTTAAAACATATAATACAGCTTTTCCAACATGTAACACAAATATAATACAGCCTAAAAAAATATTACCTCAAGAGTCCTCAAGAGAACACAGAAAAGTAGTACAGAGTAAAACAGTAAACAGGTGAGCGTAATCGCATTTAACCATCACCTGTAAACTAGGCCTGCTAAAACTCAGAAAAGAAAATTATGTGAAAATCTCCTCTTGTTCACATTAATTTGCACACTATTGTATTTATTTCGGTTTTTTATAGGATAGAAACTTAATAGCCAAAAGGTATTCTTTACTTCTAGTAAGTAAATATTGTTCTTCTTTTAAACAAACATTCCAATTTATTAAAAGTGAGCAATTTTAAGGCTTGGAGGGAAAAAAAGGCTAAAAACACTAACGTCAAATATAGTGTCTTTATTTTGGCCTGAGGATTATTCCGTGTATTTTACCCGTATTTGATTTTGAGACATGCTTTTAGTTTGGTACTCAGAGTAAAAGATTTAATGGAATCTGTGAGATCTAGCCTACGGTTAGATTGACATTTCACCGTCTTCTTTATTGTTAATTAACATCCGTAGGTAGTCTAATTATAATGCCTCCGTTTATTCTATTTTATTTTTATTCAACAATCGTTTACAAATATAAGCTGTTAAAATTAATCTTGAATTGAAATGTGATTTAACGAATTTCATTCTTCTGTTGTTTTCTTGATGTCAAAGAAAACGTACAGATGTAATGCAAAGTTCTTTTATGTTTTGATTCGGTGGAAAAAGTAATATTTTGCGATAAAATGCCGTTGCTTGCAATATTAATATTTTGTAACAACATTCATTTCTTTTATGCTTGAATTTAAATATTTCGCATACTTTTGTAAATTAGGAATGCTTCAAATACACGTGAAATGTATACATCTAATATTTATATACTTGTACGAAAAATCTCTAATTTTAGACTCCGTATTATTTACTTGAGTAAGATTTGAAAAGCGACACTTTATTCTCCATAAGCATGTTCCCTTAAAATGGTATATAAAAAATTGCTCTTCGTTTCGCAAATAATGTTAGAGAAAGTAAAAAAAAAGAAATAATTCAATAAAATATTTATTATACTGGAAGTTATACTCTTGAAGTTGTGGCAATCATTTCTTCCATGAGAATAATAAATATTTATTATTCTCATGGAAGAAATGATTGCCACAACTTCAAGAGGCTGTGTGTTTGTTGGTTGGTCCATGGTATTTCCCTTTTACCACTCAAAGGAATTCAATGGCGGCATTCTCCAATTCGCCACCCTGGAAATGCGCTCTGTAGGGGTTTTAAACAAGAACCTCCCCTAGATCGATTATATATTTTTGTATAATAATACCCAAAGCTATTCCTATATGAGAATTCAAGACTGTTTTAATCAAAAATACGATTTTAATATTATGTTTGTAATTTTAATATATAATAATTTAAATATTATTTAAACATTGAAGAACTTCAACTACACCACAAATATCAGTCATAGCTTTTATAGATCATTACTTAATGCGACTTCAATTGCTATGGACTTCACCGAGAAATTATAAAAGGACTACACCTCTGCCAGGAACCTCATATGAGTCACTGCTCTGTTTGAAAAAAAAAACATATTTTACATATGATCCACTTAGTAGCGAAAGTGTTAAGAATGTGAAAGATGAAAGTACCTCTGCCCCTTATAAGAGAATCATAGGACCTGAACTCACCAATTTTTTCAGACTTTATGTAATTATGGAAGACCTTTAAATGCATATATTATGTGAAGAAAGAGCGATTATCTTTTAAAAATAAGCAAGAAGGTGAGCCATGTAATATTCATGTTATTTAAATTCATTCTTTAGCTGCCCTCATTGATAGCGCAACTTTTAACATACGGCGTATAAATGAGGAGTCAGTTCTCAGCTGCCGCCAGGACACTTTTTTATACAATATATGTTATATTTTTTAAAATAATTTCTGAATTTATCATTTTTGTAATATAATTCTATATATAATTATATATTCTTATATAATTCTAATATAATAAAGAATATAATAGTTATCCATGAAATATATTATTAAGGGAAGAGTTAGAAAATAATATTCTACAAATGCTTCGTACAAAATGCCAATATGTTCATTTATTTTACTCTAATTTATTGCCCTTTTTTAGAAATTTGTTTCCAACTTGTCGATATAAACTCACGTTTGTGAAAATTGCAACACCAAGAAGGAATCGTCATAATTGAATGCAATTTAATACACAGTTGAGTGGTAGTGGTACAAATAAATGATTAAATGTTCAAAGCAAACAAACAAGAACAAGAGATCAGAATCAGTATTTTGTGTGGCCACCACGCGCCGCAATAAGTGCTGCTACACGACGTGGCATGGAGTCAAACAAAGTTTGAATGTCTGACTGAGGAAGAGCATTCCATATCGTTTGTACGCGTACCCAAAGTTCGTCTGCAGACGCAACAGGACGAGGATCACGAGCAAGACGCCGACCAATGACATCCCACACATGTTCAATTGGCGACATATCCGGGGAACACGCAGGCCAAGGAAGAAGCTGTACCTGCTGCGCTGCAAAGAAGGATTTAACAATCCGAGCAGTATGAGGGCGGGCATTGTCCTGTTGAAATACAGCGCCTGGCAAGCTTTGAAGGAAGGGAACAGCTTCGGGCTGTAGAACTTCACGGATATACCGGTTGCTGTTCAGATTGCCCACAATTCGTAGCAATTGAGATCGTCTATGATATGCTATGGCGCCCCAGACCATAACTCCGGGTGTTCGTCCACTGTGGCGTTCGATAATGCACTCCGGAAGGTGGCGTTCACCGGCATAGCGTCTGACACGAATGCGGCCATCATGGTACCACAAATTAAAGCGGGATTCGTCAGAAAACACGACATGCTGCCAATCAGCACGCCAGTCTCTATGCTGATTGGCCCATTGTAGCCGCAGGCGGCGATGGTCGTGCGTTAGGGGGATCCTGTATAAAGGAGTCCGTGCGCGCAGTCCACACTGCAGCAGACGTCTACGAATTGATGAAGCACACAATGAAACACCTGTAGCTATTGACCACAGTGCTGCCAATTGTCTAGAGGAAGCTGTACGGTCCGTCCGCGCCATGCGGACCAGGTGTCTATCATCGCGAGCTGACGTCACATTTCGGGGTCCACTCCCGGATTTCCGAGTTGTCCGACACTCGTCCGTCCACTGCTTCCAAACGCGCATCACTGTGCTGCTGTTACGCTGCACACGAGAGGCTACTGCACGATACGACAATCCAGCTTCACGAAGGCCGATGATTCTCCCTCGTTCAAACTCTGTAAGTTGTTCAAATCTCGCTCTCTTTCGTCGACGAGGCATAAGTACAGATTGAGTTAACGTTTACCACTAGCAGATAACCACCGATAACCATACACGCCTCGCTACAGCCGTCTATTTATTCGGATCCATCAGCCGTTCAGAGGGCGCTGCTCAGCATACGCATCCGCTACGGATTTGCAATTTGTAATTCTAATCATGCGCTACTTTGCATTTCCTGAAAATTTCAGCTCACTCGCGTAAGTCCTTCATGGTGTTGCAATTTTCACAAACGTGAGTGTATTTATCCTGTAGGCTTTCAAAATGTAAACTAGCGTCTCGCATACTGAGTAAATAATGGTTTATAAATTGTTTGATGATACGTACTCCATAAATATTTTGTATTTTTCTCAAAGCCTTATTAATGTTTACTTATCAGACAACATACTTTACTGATACCATATAAAATATTAAATTTTATAATTTAAGAATCCTTCTGTATCGGTGCTAAAACTGTTCTGATAATGTTATAATATTCATGCTTTATTTTGAGAATTTTTTTATTTAAAAGTACATATTTAGAATCAAGCTTCAAAGATTAAAATGCTTACAATCCCTTTTTGAACTCTTCCTATAGAACCAAGTACTTTGTTTGCTTTTTGGTATATTTAATTGCAACCTAGTATCTGTGACTGTAATGTGCAACAAGGAGTGAGAACACATATTCTTTATATTTTTTTCACTTACTTGCTCTTAGGTACAAATATATGTTTTGGTTTATATTTTAAAAGAATAAGAATTTTTTAGTTTGTGTATAGTTCTTCCATTTTTTTAATTTGAAGTAATATTTATAAATATGTGTTATTATATGATTTAATTTCTAAGATAAGTCTAGAACATATTATCCTACAAATGATTCGTATTTTAATATTTCGTAAAAATATAAACAAGTGTGCAAACCATGAAAATGCTTAGCTTATCAGATTAAAAAAATCAATCATGTAAAAAGGAAATTTTTTCTGTACTTACTAACGACATCGTAATTCTTCTCAAAGCATTATTTTGTAATTAATGCAATAATAAAATGCATTTCTGACTCTCTTTATTTTGCCGATGACAAAATTTTTTAACTCTTCTTTCTCAATACTATATAATCTGATCATGAATAAAATCTAAAACTGATGATGAAACTGGTTAATGGCATAGATCTGTACTTTTCGTTCTAGGTTTCTTTTTAAATTTATTCAAATGTTATTCTTCTTTTTTAAATAGTAATGCCTTTCAATGTTTTCCTATTTATGCATTAGAAAGGAATGAAAAAAAATTATCGGAACTTTCAAAACAACATTTTTAGTTGAGTTTAAATGTTATTAAACACAAAAGGTATAGTTTTATTCACTGAACCCATTTTTTTACTTGTTTAATGGTAAAATGCCTTTTGAGTTGTTGAATTATAATCTAAAGTTTTTAAATTGAAATTTTATACTAAAATTTAGGTGAAATTGTATTCTAATGGAATCCGGAAAGGAAACGTTTTTAATCTTGTTTTTCAAAACAAGTTTTTGCATTGCTTCAGATAGGCAATTCAGTTGAATCCTTGCAAATGAAGAAATTCAGTCTTTGCTTTCATTCAAAATATAGCAATTCAATAATTTTTCGAAAGAGTCTTTTCTTTCTTCAGAAGCAGTCATTTTTGCAAAATAATTTATGCTATGTTCTTCATATTTAAATAAGCAGTTTCTTCATAAGCATTCAGTTTCTTTTTACCATTATTTCATCGCTTTTTATTCAGTTGGATATAATAATTGAGTCACATTCAGACCTTATCATTTTTTATTTTAATTTCAAGATACAAATGTGAAAAGTTGTATGCAGCAAAGGTAAAACTTAATGTGTTTCACATTTCTCTTTCTATCTACGAAAAAAATAGCTTACGAAATTTGAATAGTAACATGCATCTAAATGCGATGTATAATTTCATATGTTTTTAGAAATTGAAAAATGTACTGCATAAATAAAAAGTTAAGTAATTTTTAATATGAACTGGTAATTTATGATACGAAGCAAAATTATTCAGTGATCTAATGTTTGAGAGAGAAAAATATTCTATCCTCATCGTTTTATAATTAATTTTTAAACAATTCATCTAAAATGTCGCTTTTTAAGTATTTCACTGCCAAATATTCTGCGTAAAAGCATAAGCGGCTTTCTTAGAAGCTCTAAACTAAACAAAATAAAGACATCACTGTCAAAAACTATTTATTTTCAAATAAAATATCTTTCATATTATGCATATTACGCGTTCTTCTAGTTACACACTTGGGAAACGTTTTCTTTCATACGGAAGTTTTTGAAAAACTTCTTTCCCGTCATCACTGAAACACGTTTTTAATTCAAAATAATATTTGTAAGCTTTAGAAAGATAAATTTAAATTAATGGCTGGAAGAAGAATGAATAACGATCTCGAGATTAAAATGTGTTTCCAACGGAAAAATGTAAAAAGTGAAACTTTGAACTAATGGAAGATGTTAGAAGCGTTTGTATCTTAAGTGGCGCTATTTTGACAATTTTCTGAGCATAAATGATGTATTTTAATACATTTTCAGTTAAAATTTTGTTATGTAATTGGAAATAAGAAAACCCTGCTTGATACAGTTTCGTTGGAGGGTCGGGTGCAAACATATTACAGAAAGTTTTGAAGATGTGATTCAATTATGTTAGTTTAAGTGAAGTTAGAAATCCTGGGCTGTAAGTCCATATTGTGAACGTTTTCGCTTATTTGTGGGGTTACAAAGCTATTTTTGATTACGTATTATTAAAAGAGCTTAAGTTTCGCTTCAGATGGTTTTCTCTAAACCTTTCTGTATTTCAAAATTATTTTAAAAATAACTTCAGATAATAAGCACTGAGAAGTTTTCAGAATGACAAGAATCGTGAAGTAGATTTGAAGATTTGACAGAACTAATATTTTATTTTTCAATTTAATACTTTTGAAGAAAACACTTAGGCCAACGTTCTTTCGCGTTTTCAGTGCTCTACTTAATGTGACGTTCTTCAAAATGCTCCAAAATACCTGTTTTCAACCTTAATGGCTTCTTCATTTGACAAAAATCAGTTTTTACTCTAAAAATCTCTTTGAGCTCTAAGAATATGTAAAAGCTTGAGGGAGCCAAAGCAGGTGATTATAGTTTTTTCTTTTACGTTAATCAATGAGTAAAATTAGTTTAGCAGTAAAAAAAAAAAAACTAATGATACCACTTTTCGGCTTTCTAAGTGTTCTTAGTCTTCTTTTAAGCCAACTACAACCCACTTTTCAACTACAACCACATTTCTGTTTCTTATGATTGTTAGTGAATACAAATCTCATCCATCGTAAAAAATCGTCTTTTGAAACCTGGTTGATTGCTCTTAAAATCTGTCAATTATCCGGTCGAGATTTAGGACTCGAATTTGATTTTGCTTAAGATTGAGAAAAAACGAAACTAGTCGTTCAGAAAGAAATTTTATTCCAATGTTCGAGGAAAATATGAATTATTCATTCATAAGAAATGCCTATAACTTCTTCAGTTTCACATACTTCTATTCGCTGATCTGCTAAATGGATTTTATTCACAGTGTATGATATGGCACCCATTTTCGAACTTTTAGAGTTTGTTCGTCTGTTGTGTTGGTGTGGCTAAGCTGAAGTTTCGAAAGGCAGAAGCTCAAGCTAGAAAATGAATTTGATGAATTCGCAAGAACATTATCCAAACGAATTTGATTTTGATTAAAGCTTTTCCTAACAAATCGAGCTCGAATTGTTTTTATCTAAAACTGCAAATACGCGAAATAATTTTACTTGTATACTTGCCAGAAACTAAATGATTACACAACTAAATGATTACACATTAGATTTCAAATTTATTTCAGCTCAAATAAAAGTATTTGTAACAAACACATATAAAATTTATTTTAAATAATTAATAATATTACGTGACAATTGCAAAAAGTATTTAATCTAATTCCGAATTTTTTACCCCCACCCCAAATTTCATTTAGCTCATATATGGAAACTGAAATTAAATTAAAACTTATTGTTCACTTATATGTTAGTCTTGCTAATAACAAAAATTAACTTCAAGTCATTTTTAGTCAAAATCGATCTTTGAGGCTATTGTATTTCATATATTAAAACACCGACAAAATTTAGTGCTGTATTTTTCAAAGGATTTGTGGTCTTGCTAAATTTCGACATAATTACTACAAGAATAGTAATAAATTTTATTTAAAATCAATATAAATTGCGAATATATATGTTTTTTCGTTCAATGAAATAAAAAAAACATTGCTCTAGTTTTCTAATTTTTTTGTTAAGGTGCGGTTTTACAAAAGAAAGCAGTGTTTTAATTTGGAGCATTTTGAATTTTTTTCAAATGCATGCTCTTTTTTATATCATAGCCATAGAATTGTAAATGATCTACGTAAGTAACCGATTCTCACAGAACGAGTTTATTCAGCATTTCTAATATTATTAGGAAATTCAGATTAGCGAATAGGTCTTAGCAGTAATCAATAGCAGTATATCATAGCTATTAGTTATGAGATCGTGTATTTGCTCTAAAGAGTAGTATTTAGTTTCAAGTATTAAAGAACTTCATCCCTCCAATGGTTAAATTCTATGCAGAATATCAATGTCAGCAAGCTCCTTCAATTGGTCTTCTAGCTGTCGCATCATCGAGAAAGTTGCCTAGGATGCACCACTGAGGCTTGATCCGTAGTACAGTCATGAAGAGGAGAGACCACTTAATCATTCATCGTGATTTGGGGCTACCAGTCAGTCTCTTTTAATCACAATGCCATCCAAGGCATAATAGATTCTCAACTCTTTTTTAGCTTGCCGTCCCTTTAAAAAGATAATTATTGTTACTCAGCCCCTCATTTTAGAAAGGAAACAATTCGACTCCTGTTCTTGAAGTTAATAATGTAATCCATAATTTTCCACATTTTTGGCCTTAGCCGACTTTCAAATAATGCTTCTATGTCCCCCTTATTAGGTGAAATACACTATATTCTACCATGAAAAACAGGGACGATGTTTCGAAAACTACTTTATTAGAAGGTTTAATATATCAGTGTATTGCTGAGCGTCTTATTAAGAAATGTACATTATGAGAAAGAGAATATTATAGTGAATTAGTGAGAGGGTTTAACTTGGGGTAATGACGCTACGCTTCCGATATTATTTGTAATATTTGTCATCAGCGTTCTTAAATCCCCGTGTTCCGCTATTGATACTCTTGATTTGTGCAAACTTGTAAATATAAGCTTTGGTGATCGAGTCAGGACTTGTACATGCCTACTGTGGTGTTCCGTGTGGTGCCCTGTTCATGTACTATAGCTTTAAAATACACACTTAAGTCAAATCAGCCATCATTCGCGTGCTTTCTATGCAGCGAAAATCACTAACCCGAAATGAAATGGTAGTGCTGGTGAGAAAATGAGCGATTCGGCTTTTTCTCCCGCAACTACTGTTCCCATGGTTACAATCAAATCGAGCTGCTGAAAATAACCTTGAAGATTCAACTTTAAATTAACAGACGATAGTAAAAAAATTAAAAACAAAGCTCAGACCACAGCAGCTCAAACGAAGTGGATGGCCATGACCTGTTTTCTACCAACCGTCTAAAATATGCAAAAGAATGCGATTAGAAATGATGTTATTTCAAATTTTCAAACCACTTTGATCAGGAATGGAAGGGGGGAATTATTGTGCGACTCGAATGAAATTGCAGGCGTTTCGATATTTTAAACACGCAGATTAACGAAGGGTTTGACGTTCTAACGGTTAAAAGATATTAAAACTATTTATTGAAATTCACTACGCTTTTGCGAGTATTGCCCAGGGGGAAAGCAACTGATCCTCAATATGATTTCTACCCAAAATGAACCTGTTATATATTTTTAACGCCCACAGAAGGGAGCTCCCGACCCCATTGGTAATCACTGATCTAAGGCGATGTATTAAAAAATTCATCTCAACAGTAATTAATTATCAGTTTTCCTGAAGTAAAGCAATTTATGTTGAAGCTGGTACGCATGATGCTGTTTCAGAGTTGGCGAACTAGAAGTAATTAATAATATGTAACAATTAAGTATGTAGAAATTAGCTAAGTTATCTCAGCAGTTTTACTTTGATAGGCGTATCCAATATTTTTAAATCTGCGGGCACAGTGTTCCTCTAAATATGTTAATAAGAAAGGAAATCAAAATTTAAACGATAGTTTAAATTTAAGCAATAATTTTTATTAGAGAGAGAAGATTTCTACTATTCCTCAGTGCTATATTCGTAGTAAATAGAGACCGATTGGTTAAAATCGCAGAACATGCGCAGTTCGTTTCTGATTCTATTTCTGATAACTGAATGGGATAGAGTTTAGGTTGACATAAGGTTTCGTGGTTTCCACTACGTGTAATGTAAATGCGATCCAATTTTCACTTCAAAGATCCTTCAGAAATGCACCTCTTCTAAGGTAGAAAATTCTCACTTAGCTTTCTATAAATCTTTAGCAGCAGCTACTTCTGTAAATAGACTCATTTCGTATTGTTACTGTTTTTTCTTCTAATTATATTCGTGCAAATTATCTTTATAATAGTTATTATTAGTTTTCCCTTTGTGCGATATTAGGAATTTGCGAAACGCTATTGGAAACGCTACTATAAAAACATTCACTGTAGACAGTTGTTGTTTTTAAAAATTTGTTAACACTTAGTTTTGATGGAGGTAAGTGCATATTGTATTTCATTATAAGATTTGAGAGAGAATGAATTGTATATAGTGCTTAAAAGATTAAAATATGTTTAAATATTTTTGCAACGAAAAATTACGAAAAGTTATCAATGCAGCTTAAGTTACAGTATTACTCATTATGCATAATTTTCTTGAAATCGACTTAATTTACGACACTAAATTTGCCTGTATTATATTTCATTGCAAACACCCGATTGTTATACAAATTACGGGGTGTTAAGACGACTGATGTAGATCTCATGAATAATGAAAAACCTACAGAGTTTGACGTTCTGTGGGAGCATGGACTAGTATTAAACTCCTAACAGGCTTGGAGGAAATTATCGCTGAGTCTAAATTAATAATATAGTCTTTGAAAGCTTTAAAACATTCTTTGAGTGTTCGGTGCATATTCTTGGAAAACGTCTTCGTGAACTCTTTAAATCCTGATCTGGAACAGGGAGCTGAATGCAGCTGTGTTCTGTGGTAGAATATTGTGATTAAGTGGTAGAAGAACTGAACTTTAAAGGGATTTAAAATCCTCTTTTATTAAACTACAATTATTTACAACCACTTCCCAACTCGGGAGGGATACAGAAAGTAGAGACCGCACTTGGGTCTAAAATAAACAGTCAAATAATTTAAACTAAAACTAATTAGAAATTAAATAGTCGTTGCTCACAGAGCTATAACGCGAGGTTGGCCTCTAAACTAAATGATGCGTAGAACTAATACTGACGCACTTGGAATTACTTCAATAAGCAATCACGTAAAAGCGCTATGGCTTAGAATTTAAATGCTAGCTGGTCAGGCGAACGTTGAATAGAGTAACCGTGGTCTGAGACTAAAATCTCTCTCACACTGAAAGGTTTCTACCTTTCGTTAAATACTACTTGGCTCCACTTCAAATTAGCATAAATCTGAAACGAGCGCTTATTCTAACGGGAAGTTGAAATGAGAAAGGATAGAAAGATTCAAATTAAAATAAAACTTTGTTAGTTTAACTAAAACCTTACAAACAGAACTTGAACATAACGCACTTCTTGTGATTGATGATATCAACCACAACGCGACGATGTAACCTAAAGTAACAGTCGAATTCAAATTTAAATTAAGCATAATAATCAAAGACTACACAATTGATTTCAAATTCTATGTTGGCATAGAACTTCTCACAATTAAGTTAATAAATGTAAGAATTAAATGTCGGCAGCAAAAACGCAAAGCCCAAGAATTACGATGTTATCAGAGCTGGTAAAAGCCTAGTAACGTCGCCTCGGAACGCAGAAACACGCTCTGTCTAACAATCCGAAACCCTCTACTTAAATACTATTTAACTCATTTATATTTCTGGTGAGAAAACTGAAAAGAAGGAGCGACAGTAGTGTCTAAAATTATAAATAACTGCTTAAATAATAATAAGCCCATAATGTTCCCCAACAGAATTTAAGTAATTATTAATTATTAGTAATTATTAATTATTTTAAGTAATTATTTAAGAATTTAAGTAAGAAATTTAAGACTAAAATTAATTTTAAGTTTTACGAATCATTCAGTTTTCGGGACAGCAATTCCATGACATCAACACTATATTTCAATTTTATCTCCTTCCAGGCTTTGGAAGCAAAAATATTTTAGCAAAACATCTTCTTAAGGATTTCGCATATTTTACTTACCAATTCAACATTATTAAAATCTTTCATACACTTTGCAGTAACTCTATAATTAATTTTAACTCTTACTTTCCAGAGTGTGCCACTGAAGTATTCAACTCCTCCCACCTGACCGAAATCCAACTGTTAATAACTTAGATACACTAGACTTCTAAAGACACCTTTATTTCAAATCTATTCCAAATGTAAGCTTACAATTCACTAAATTTTAGTGTTAGCCGGAGAGCCTAGCTTTTAACTAAATACACTCACAACCTTAATTTTTAGTTTTATTTATTTTATCCAACATGCTAGGTTTCGCTTAATTGTCTCTGACACACATGAACAATTTTGCTTTTACAAAATCGTCAACAGAACACTTTTGCAACTAGTTATTAAGCATACTTCATGAAATATTTACGATTCAATGATATTCAAAAGATTACTCAGTTTGCACTTTGTATCACAAGATACAGAAACTACTTATTTATTTTAGAAATACTCCAAAATTTTCTCAATGCAGTCTCTTGGGCCAAAGTCACAATACCATTTTTGTACTAACACTTAAAACCATTCAGGTAAATGCACAATTAAATTAAACGTTTCCTGCTGTATACGAATCTAAAATATCCTCAACTGAAGAAAAATAGAAATTAACCAGCAACTCTTGTACTTAGAAGTAAACTAAAACTGAATACTTAAGGAAAATAAATTTAATTTATATTTTGCTTCTGTAGTAATCCTTCATACTCTTGTCCACGAACTCACACCAGAACGAACACATTGTAGTAAGCTGAACTCGTACTTCTCAGCGCGGTCTCTACTCTGCTTCTGTGAGCATCGAATTTTCCGCTTGTAGAATTTATCCTTATGCGTATCTACTTGCTGCTTTTTTTAAGAGAAATTTTGGAAATGCTAGCCGCTTTTTTGCTCCTCACATCGCTGTTGGAAATCTCATTTTAATTTTTTGTAATCTATTGAAAAACGCCATGTTTTGAAACTGGTCGGTGGGAGAATTTTTTCGCGGCATAGTACTACCGGGCTAGCATGAAGGCTATTTATGGGAATTATAATTTTTTTAACATTTTCTCAGTGCGGTTCTCAATTATTTCTTAACTTTATCGTAGCGATAGGGCTTTCTTCTGCAGAGGGACGGCTATTTCTCGTCTAGAGGTTATTCTTTACCATTTGAGCTGAAGCTGGAGCTTCGTCAAATATCGTCTCAATTGTCACTTCTATATTCAGTGTAACCTCTCCTATACACGTACATTGTTCCATTAAGCGGAAATAACTTTTTTCCTTTATGACCAAATTCTCTGTACCGTTTAAAGTTGCAAAAAACGTTTTCTGTCAAGAAATTACTTTGCGCCCGTGTGTCCAACAATGCGTCCGCTGGTACATTGTTTAACAAAATTTGAATGACTAGTGGGCCAGACTTCGTATTGTCACAGTATTTAGGTGCTTCCGAGAGAGATTTTGTGTTTCTTGTCAGACTGTACTCTCTGTATTTCAGTACCCATTTTTAGTTTAAATTGTCACCGTCTTCCATATTTTTGGTGGTTTCTTTTGACGTCCGCCATTCGCGGGTGAATATTTCTTTCGGTTATCGAAATGTTTACCGCCGTGAACTCTTGGCCTTCCTTCCGCTACAAGGCTGCGCCACTGTTTGCTCGATCTGTACTCGTATCTCGTTGTAAGGTACTAATTGACACCCTACTACTTTCAAACTTCACCGAGAGCTCAAATAACTGTTCCCATCCGCTTGGGTCTCGTAGTTCCACGAAATCCTAAATTTCTGCTAACCATCTTTCCAAGATGATTTGTATGATATTAACATGGTCTTTTTTCCCATTTAACAGGTCTAAATTTTACTCTAATAAAGTCAGTGAGTTCTTCCATCATAATTTGATACCTACCACACCGTTCTAATTTCCCCATCTTTCACCAGGGGTAATGCTTTTGCAAGGGCAGTTTAAATACGTCGGATTTATAACTCTTGGAGCGTGGTTCTTCTCGTAAAAATGTACCAAATCATTTATAGCAACTCAGTTTCTGCCCTCTCAGTGAAGTTATACTGACTTTCTGTACCTTTTTAACAACAGGTTAAAGCGCAAAATGTGAATCTTATTGTTTGAGAAAGGTCGCTACTGAATTTCTGCCATCGAACACAGTCTGTAGTTTCAATGAACCTATGGTGAAGCGATGAAGTCGGTGGAGCCTGTGATCTTAGGAGAGGACTAAAAATTGAGCTTTTGTTTGGGCGCCATTTTAGCGTTTAACCCTCTGTTGTTGCATAACATATTATCAAACACCTCATAGACTTAGAGCGAATTTTTGCTGTGCCTGAAATAACTACAGAGTCTTGAAAAGATTTAAAACAACCTTTTAATTATAAAGAATTTAAACTTAAGCTCACGTTTTCTGCTCGGCAATATTAGCCACCACTTATGGCGATTAAACTTAAAAATAACAGTAAAATTTTAATTTAATCTAAGCCTAGTAGTCAAAGACTAAAAATTGATTTCAAATTCTAAGCTGGCTCAGAACTTCTTATTCGGCGTAACAATTCAATGCTGGCAGCAAAAAAGCAAAACCGAAGAACTGCAATCTTATCACAGCTGGCGAAACCAAGTAACCTCGCCTAGACAAGCAGAGAGACACTCTGTCTTACAATTGGAAACCCTCCACTTACATATTATCTAACTAATTTGTATTTCTGGTGAGGAATTCGAAAAGGAGAAGTGGTATAAATGTTGAAATAATAAATGTTTTATTAATTAAAAAAATAATATAATATTAAAAATAATTCCACAAACGAAAGGATTAAAACGAAAACTTTATCCTTTCTTGCAGTTTTGAGAGATATTAAATTAATACAATTGAAAGAAAATGCTGAAATATACTCACCTAGTACCCTTGATAATTTTGTAATTCGGTTTTAGACAAAATTTAAAATATTGAAAGTTTTACAGTCAAAAAAATGCATTATCTCTTCTGTCAAACTCCATAAAATCAGACCTCAAAATGCGCGGATACTTTTCTAAACATTTTAATTAAATGATGGGGGGGGGAATTTAAAACACCGAATACCTGGACTTGTTGCTGAATTCTGCGCAGAGTAATTTCTCGGCTTCTGTTGTCTGCAGTTACATTATTCCGCCGAATGGAGAAGTGTAGAGAAAGGTTGTTACTAGAGCTTTCTAGTAAAATCGTTCACAGCACTTCGACGCTGACTGCATGTCTTTTTATAAAATATCCAGAGTACTGTCAAAATAAACAGCCAACTTGAACGCAAAATCGACAGATATCAAGATCTGGGCAGGAAATGAATTGCCATTCACTCGTTTTTATTTAATTCGCATTATTTTGTGGTACAGATTATTCTTACCATATATTTTCGAAATCAACATTGATGTAAATTAAAAAGTTTTTTGATGTTATTAGGAGTAACGTGATATGGTTAGATGACCGATTCATATTAGTAAATTTTGGTTCTTGAGAAAATTACCGAAAATGTCATATATTCAGTTTAATTAATCCATAGTCGAATTTATCTGTTTATGCTTTGATTGATCATTACTACTTTTTAGTCATAAAATCATTTATATTTATTCTGTTATATTATACTTCTATTGGCTTAAAGATATTTTTAAATCTTTATCATAGATTGAAAATTATATTTAGAGACCTAATGGTACCTTAATTAAATCAAAACGCTTTCTTGTAAAAAATGCATGCGGTCTTATGGAAGCTTAATTAAATTAAGTACAGTCTCTTAATGCTTTGATTATATTTTATTCCTGCAAAATATATGGATAAAAATTCATTTCTTTTCTCCTCTAACTAAATAGCACTGTTACTATAAAAGAATAATCATCGTATCAGCGTACTATTCAAACGCTAAAAACACTTATGCATAATTGCTCAAAAGTATTTTCACATATCCAGTATAAAAAATTGCATTTTATGCGCAAATAATCAAATTTATTTATTTCTTCATTTAGTATTAGGATTAATGCAGTTAAATGTATATTTGATTACATTTTAAGTAATAAATAATTAGTTTTTGAATTTATGCATTCATCGCAAGTAGTGATTCTTGGAATTGACTCAAAGAAGAGAAATCGATTTCTAAGGAGCTTAATTAAAACTAATCTTTTAATTAATTTTAATTTGGACTGCACCGTGTACGCAATTATGCGCAGAAGTGTTTAAAGCATTTCCCTGAAACTGAATTGCGGTTTCCTTTTCCTTGAAACCTCATTACCGGAAGGAGCAATTTAAACTATTTTCTAATTAAATATTCTTTTCTAAAATGTAATAAATATTAAATTCAATCTTATTATTAGGTAATTTCTTTGAATAATGCTAATGATGCTTATATTAAGACCAGCATAAAGCATTTATTGAGAATTACTCATTTGATTTATATTCATAAATTATTTATTTTTATTTAATTTTCAATTACTCTTCATTTGATCATCTTTTTTTATCACAATTATTAATTGATAATAATAAAAAACTACAACATACCTCAAAATTACTTTTTAGATATGCCTAAAATATTTTAAGTTAGAATTAATTTCACTTGGGCAAAGCTAGTGTGAGAATACATCGAAAACTAAAGAGACTTGTGTAGTGTTGGCTTTCTTGAACATTTCTTAGAATCCATTCTTTCTGTCCATGGAAGCCACCTGTCATTGATATACGATTACTTGTTTTTCTATCTTTGACTGAAAGATTTACGGATTAAATTGTTAGGAAAGCACGCAAATATAAAATTTTTAATTAGGTAAAAAATAACATTAGTTTGGCGTAAATTTAGAATGAAAATCTATCTGCTTCGAAGAAAATCTAATACAGGTTGGCTCCTCTTCTTCAGGAGAAAAACTAATTTTTGCTTTCTGCCATATTATGTTTAATCCTAGAGACAGAATTTTATTAAAAATTTATGATACAATGAGTTTGCTTTATTTTTTGTTTAATTCTGGATTTACAATTCTGTCTTTTGTGAATTATATAAAAACGTTGAGATAAAAAACGTTTTTCTTCTTCTAATTCTGGGAGATTTTATTTGCATTTACTGTTGTTTCTTGTAACGTTTTCAAGGGCCGTTCTAATTATTAGTACTTACAGTCTGGAATTTTAAATGCATTAAAAAACTATATTAGGAAGATGTTGAAATTTAGTTTATCATAAAAATGTTCCAAAGATTTAATTTCGAATTATTAAAGGAATTAATATACACAATATCCGTTTAAGTCCTTACCCAGCCTCTATTTTGGAAACTTTTGTGGTCAATATATACTTCCAATTATAAAATATTTCAAATAACACAATATTCATGTTTTGATATTCTTAACAAACAAAAATGAATTTTGTAAAACTTACGTTATCTAACGCTTTATACTTTCCTCCAGTCCCCGTACTCGTATACAGTAAAACTTTATACTCGTTAGTAAAAGCACAATATAAAATACGTGATTTCCATACGACAAAAATTGACCGAAAACTTTAGTTTTAAAATTGGACATCCTGTTCAGGGGCCGTACACAGTTTGAATAGCGAAATGTTTGCATTTATACTTAACTAAAAATAAAATATCTATTTAGGAAATAATTTCTGATGTTAACGAATTACGTGAGGAACATTTTTATGCACATTATCGGGAAGATAATATAATTTTTTTTAAGCGAGAACATCGTATTTGCAGAATCTGAGAGAAATCTTGTTCTAAAGATACTGTCAGGCTTCAGTACAGCCATATTATCAATTTGTAAACTTATTTGCATAAATTAAAACTATTTTTAGTTGAAATTAAATACCTGGTTCAATTTTTGTCACACAGGTGTCAAATGTTTTGTGTTTTACTTTCTACAATGAGACTATTATTTCTTTATATATCAGTGTAGGGACCAGGAGAATATATAAAATGTTAGAATTCGTACTTTATTTAAAATTCTCATTTTTTTAAAATTTGAAACTACTAAAACATGAATCTTTGCGCTGTTTAAAATATTGTAACTGCAAGTATAAGTTTACGACCAACAGTTGCGAAAGTAAAGGCCGTGCAAGGCCTTTTGTATATTCATTACGGTTTGCTAGGATAGCCAATTTATCGATTGCAGATGACCAGCTTATCGACTGCTAGCTATTGTCGATTGCAGCGTGCTTCTGAGTAAATCGCAAGTTATCGATCCATGCATCGATGGGTTGCGACGTCGCTAAAAGGAAAGAAGTAACTCAAATTTATGAAAAATTGAATGCTTTCATTATGAAGAGTTATTATCCAAATGAGTAATAAAATTAATTAGGGGCTTGTTTTCTGATTTCAGAATCCAAGTTAATTCATAAATTGTATAAAACTGAAAACGTATGGATTTAAACTATTCATTTAATTTATTGCTTTCATCTACTAACAGGTTTTAAAAGATTTTACGTAAACTGAAGTTTTTCCACTAAAATATTTTTATGTAATATACAATGTTGTGACGTACTTCTCTTCCCAGCTCACCAGCCGAGCGGTACGTCCATGCAGCAAGTTGCTAAACGCTGATAGTTCGACTCAGGATCGAATCCTGGCGAACGGGCTGGTTACGTGGGAATTTTTGTGGTTTTCCCTTCGTATAATACAGATACGAGCCATTATAAAGTCCTCCACGAAGGCATAGGTTGCCACAGGTAGATAGCACTCGAGTTGCTTTGCCTTAACCGTTCGGTGATTGCGACATCAGCATTTTTTTTCTTCCCAAATACGCGCGATATCCCCTCCCCTGTTAGTCGTAAATTTGTAATGTCAGCTGTGTGCGTCCACTGTGGTGCGTAACTGGAATGCGAGCTGAGCTCGTTGATGACCATCAAAAGGTAAATCGATTAAACTAACCTGATAGTAAATATCAAATCATCTTCGCGAAGTTTATCATGGCAAAGGGGTAAGGGTTGCGCTGCCTTATTTGTCATACGATTTTTAAGTGACAGTATGAATTTGTCCAACTCTGTCCCAGTTTTTAAGGAGACGCTCTTAAGGGAGAGATTCGAGCAACTCTCACCCGTCTTTCCCTTCTACCATCTCTCGAGACAATATTCGACAATAATTTAACTTTTGTCATGCCGCCAAGACTCTATATATTTACAAACATCAATACCGTCTTCATGATTCGATTTCGATTTGATTTATTTATTTGTTTTAAATCACGTTAGGGATATCTGCTGAAAGGGTGGGATGCCTTTGTGGAGAACATTCTAAATGAAACTTGCCCGTATCTGCGTTACACATGGAAAAAACACGAAAACGCTCATGCAGCCAGCCCATTCACCTGGAAGCGATCTACCACGTTTAGCGACTTTACCGCTCAAGTGCCAGTGTCCCTTCAGGATTCGAACCCGCTGTAAAGGCTACGAAAGCTGTTTTCCTTAAATTATTCCAACAGGGTGACACACATCATACTTAACGGATCTATACTGATCGTAATATAGCTTGGATTTTCAGATTAGGTATCCGTGAACATAGTTAAACTGTATATAAATATACAGTTAAAACTGCAATGTAAAACAATGTTCCTTAGTTCTGAACTTCCATTAATAAATATTACCGAAAATGGAAAATATATAAAATAAGATAAGAAATCCAAAAATATCTTTTTTATGTTTAAAGTATTTTATTCTTAAAGATACGAAGAAAATGCAACATTGCTGTAAAATATATTTTATCCTAGAAGCGATAATTTGTATAAATTGGAACTGGTAATAGAGTTATTAAAGGGTTGCTCCTTTTAAATAACCGCTCTATTGTATTCTGATGAAGGTAGATAGAATCTAGTCTAGTCCAAAACGCGTATTTTGTGTCTTTCTTTTCTGATTTTCTAAACTGCATAACCATTTAATGGCAAAAATACAGTTAACCAGATATTTTGGGGCACATAAAGAAGAGTAATTTCGTGCCGCCTCGGAGGAAATATTGCTCTCTTGTGTTGTCACCATCTATGCTATTATCGTTTTTTCTTAGCTACTTTATATTTTCCTGGCAAAATATACTGCTTAGTTTTATAAGTTATAAATGTTAAAATATTTAGTTAATTTTCCCATTTAGGTAATATTTTCAGGAAGATAATAGGAGATGTGAAAATCCATATGGATAATATGTTTTATATATAGTCGAAATAGGAAGCAAATTCTTACAAGTAATAAGAATGTATTTCTTATTATTTCGAATGCTAATTCCGCCTTATATGTACTTACTAATAAGAGCAAGCAAAAAACAGCCACATATATTTTAAAATACTAGTAAGAACCGAGAAATCATTAACTTTAAAATTACGAGTTTTCTTGTTTAATATATTTATTCAAATTTATTTCTGCAATGGCAATATGTTATGATTTTTATTTACGTTTCCACCGTCAGTTTAATATCATTTTAGACTGATTGTATCAAAATGACTGCATGAGGAGATATTTCTTGAACGTTTATCCATGATTATGATTTAAGAAGTAAATAGAATAAGGCGAGCTTTTAAAATAAGATAATTTTTCTCAAGACAAATCTTTTAGTAAAAGTATGCAAATCTGACCTTATTATCCTAGCCTAGTTTAAAATATATGTTCCATCTCCTCAGACGCAAACAAGGAAAGAGAAAAATCAGTTTGTAATCTTACGATCAAAATGGTTCGAGATATCATTATTTTGAATTTGTAGATAAATTATACACTGCTCGACATTGAAAATCCATCACCAAGAAGGAGTGGTCAGAAAGTGATGAAATTTGGAAAAAAGACAGAAACAGCAAGCAGTAATAAGTGATCTTCAAAATGATAGTCAGAATACAGGGCTAGAACGGCGTCGGCTCAGTAGAATGTAGGACCATCGCGGACAGCGATGCACGAAGAAACATGTCTAGGCATAGAGTCAATAAAAGTTCGGATGGTGTCCTGAGGGACGGCTCTCCATTCCCTTTCAACAATTTGCCACAGTTCGTCTTCTGAACGAGGCAGAGGCAGAGTCTGCAAACGGCGTCCAATCACATCCCACACACGTTCGATTGGTGACAGGCCAGGAGAGTATGGTGGCCTGGGAAGCATCTGTATACCTTGCAGAGCATGTTAGCAGATGCGAGCACTATGTGGTCGGATATTATACTGCTGAAAAATTGCATTAGGCAACTCCTGAACTTAGGGGATTGCCACCGGCCGCAGTACATTATCCAAGTATCGTTGGGCCGTCATAGTGCCCTGAATACGAACTAGAGGTGACCTGGAATCGTAGGCAATAGCGCCCCAAACCATTATGCCACGTTGTCGCGCGGTGGGGCGTTCCACAGTTACTGCCCGATTAGATCTGTCTCCACGTCGACGCCACACACGTGTGCGGCGACTGTCACTGGATAAACAGAAGCGTGATTCATCTGAGAACACGACGTTTCGCCATTCTGTCATCCACATCGCTCCAGTCCGGCACCATTCTAAACTTTGGCGTCTATGCTGTGGGGTCAATGGCAGTCTTCTTAACGACGCCGTGAGTGCAGGCCACGTTCAACCAATCGACGGGAAATGGCTCTCGTCGACACGGAAACATCCAGGGTATCTTGCATATGCTGCAGAATCGCGGTACAAGTGACTTGCGGGGCCGCCACATCTTGTACGGTGGATGCGGCGATCCACGTGTGCTAACGTCACTCTGGCTGCATCTGCACCCCTACTTCTTCCCACATTCCCTTGTTCCAACCACGTTGGCCATAGCCGATGCACTGTGCTCCCATCCATGTGGGTATCAGCTGCGATTTAACGTAAGGACCAACCCGCCCTTCTCAGTCTGATCATCATACCCCTCGTAAAATCGTCTATCTGCTGGAAGTGCCTTCGTTCGGTTTTCTCACGGGAGTCCACCCCGTTGGCATTTGGTCGGCATGACTGCTGACGGTACAGTCCGGGCGTTGGGACTGGGCGTCCTGTGTGAGGCTCGCGTGGGGCCCCTCAAGCCGGACTCTAGGTAAGGGAGGACGTGGCGCTATACCAATTGACCTTCGTGGTAGAGGGATGGTGCCCACGCCCTCCGTCACTTATGACCTATTACACGTATCCTCCGGGACAAAAACCAACTTTCTTCGATAATTCGTCTGGCAGAAATAACGACACGAATATTGCCCATTCCGCACTTCCTTCCCATATATCTTACTTCACGTGCATCGGAGAGCTGCGCATTTCACATCATTCGCATAACTGAATGACGTGCGTCTACTCTAAAATTTGCATAAATTTCTGACCACTCCTTCTTGGTGTTGCATTTTCAATGTCGAACCGTGTGCAAGTCTAAAACAGTTGCTCCAATAAATGTTCGAAAAAAAATTTCTGATAGATACCTCTTCTGTCAGAAAAATAATCATAATGTATCTGGGTTTCTAAATGCGATTTGTAGAAATTTTTGTTTGGCGATCTTTTTTAACTTTTCCTAAAATGAGCATTGCTTTAACCCAGAGAAGGCCGGAATTTTTCAAATGGTTTTAACATCTATAAGATTGTCCCACTTGAGGCTCCAATTTGACGTTTCTTTCCTTTCTTGTTGATGATATTACCTATCAACGCTTTAGATAGCACAAAAACATGACTCTCACATCGTTTTTGGATAACGGAGTATGCATATTTATCTTCGGAAAGAGCGTTAATGTAGCCTTCGAACCACTGCTTTGTTAAATTCGCCATTTTGAATAAAAACAAAACTTTCAAGCCACAGACGATAATTTTGATTTTAAAAACATAGTACAATTGCATTTACGTCTTTTGCAGCAAACGATTTTTTATTACCGCTTACCAAAATCGTCTAAAAAATGTGCGAACAGCCTCTGTAGCTTGTGTATCGATAATTATAAAAGAACAACGTAAGTCAATCATTTAAAGGGTCCGTTTTATCTGTGCTTAATAACATTTTGCAATTTATGCTATGTTATGCCTATAAAATTGTACGATATGTTGATCACGAATTTCCTTATTATTCTTTGTCTTCCAGGTGCCGATTAAAACCACTAAACTCTCCAGCGAAACTAAAATTTTAATTTACATAACTTTTAAAGAACATTTTTTCTGTTATTTCTCACTCACGTCTCCAACAGTAAATGATGTTAGCTATATGCCTTATCTATTAAACAAACACTTTGTTGTAGAACCTTCTCGAATATTTTACTACTGTGTTATTCACAGGGATCTGGGATATATATTTTGTTGATAGCGATGTATAATGTGAATCTCAGTCAGTTCCTCTCAGAAAGATTTCCTCAGAGGGCATTTCTCCTTAGGCAAACAGAAAACAGCATGTTTTCCCTTACACTCTTAATGAACCAAACCACTATTCTAAGTCAGCTTTTTCATTTATTAGAATCGGTTAGATTTGGTTAATGAATTTAATTCTAGTGTTTTACACCGTATCTTCCTTTCTCCTTTTCTCTTCAGTTTTTATAATCTAGTTTTGCTCTTGTATGGCCGTGTCTATTTCAGACGGAATACATTTGCAATATATTAATTCCTTATATAAAGAGCCATGAGTCAGAATGTTACTGGAAGTGGATATAGCTCTTTGCAATTTAAAGGAATGCCAAAATAAATCTAATTTTTGCCTGACAATAAAGTTCAAAGTAATGCATTCTGTTTTCATCTGTTATTGGTAAAATATAAAGTGATTTTTGAATCATATTGAGAAAGAAATCTTAATACAGTCTTATGATTTATTTAAACGATATAGCAGCATAACGAGTTTTATCTAGCACTGTCCGAAACTCGTATTTCAATAAATTTTACAAGAGGCTCACTATAAATAAAGCAAACTGAAAACTGTTCATAACATAAAATAAACTGAATATAGAAGTAGAATAGAGTAGAATCTTTCATTAAAAAGTATCAAAGTAATGAACTCCTTTTGTTTTTGTTATGATGTAATAAAGCGTGTTCGAAAAGCATCTGGCTCTTTCGCTGAAAAACATCTGCTTCTAATTAGCAAGTTTTTCCAATGAAAGTAAACAATTTTACACAGATATGATTTTAAATATTGAAGTAAGAGGATTCTCTAACTAGAAGACCTAATTTTTTGGTGTTTAAGGAATTAGAGATCAATTTTCAGTCTCAATTTCTGATCGAAATTAGATATTTTTCTACTAATTTAAGAGAACAGCAGCAAAATATAAACTGCATTTTTGGACTGTTTACTGTTTCATATTGAGTACAACGTTACAATTGTAGAGACATTAGATATTTTTTCAAAAAGCAGGAGAGATGAAAAATGAGCAATGCCCTCGCCGGGACTTGAACCTCGGACCTCTCGAATACGCGCCGAGCGTGCTGACCACTACATCACGAAGGAATGCTAGAAGCGGGAGAAATACCTTATATACTCCCCCCCTTTAAAGGGCGACTAGGGATTAGGGGACCCAATCGCCAAATCCTGGTGGTAAAGAATCATCATCCACCACCTTTTTATTTCGGGTGCCACTGTAGGGCCATTCAGTATTTTTTTGAAAGCAGGAGAGATGAAAAATGAGCTATGCTCTGCCCGGGACTCGAATTAAGGACCTCTCGAATACGCGTCGAGCGAATTAAGGACCACTACACCACGAAGGCATGCTAGGAAAGCGGAAGAAATACCTTATACAATTCTTAGCGTTACTGTTATTTCCAAGAAAATATTAATTCCAAATATCTAAACGATTTTGCACTTGAATGCGTTAAGTTTTTATGTTATGTGTGTATTTTGTAAAAACATAATTAACATTTAATTAATTAGAAGTTTTGCACAAAAAAAGTTAAAATTTCTATTTACAGAATACCTTATCTTCAGTACTGAAACTGTTTTCACCAAATATATTAGAGAGTGATTCAAAACTATGACTATATTTTGGATTGTATCATGTGATGGCAATATTATGGTTAAGGTAAATGAGATAGCGCCACTGGAAACTGAAGCCTTTGGAGAATAATAATGCACTATAATACCAACCAGATTCACTTTATTGCCTGAAATTGCTCACTCTTTCGATTTATTTTTATCTTTACTTAGCCAACTTTTTTATTTCTAAAGAAATGTGTTAAGATTGTCTTTTTCTGCCAAGAGCAGAGTAGAAGGGGTGAACGTGAGCCGTCTTGCCACGAGACTTCACGAGAGCTTGCCATCAGTTACTGTCCGCCTTTAAGGTCAAAGGTTTTAGTCCTCTTGAAAGCTAAAGACGTATTGTAGTTTTCCGCAGTTTGCGTACTACATACGTAAGTAATTTAAAAGGCTAGTCTTAGTGTTAGTCGTCTGTGTAAAATATTAAAAAGTAGCTCTTATTTAAATTGTAGTTAGTTAGTAGTCTTATATTTTTGCGTTCAGACCACGAGTGGTTGGTCTTTGTATCCCGAAGTGCGGGAGCGCTTGTGAAATAGTGAAAAATAAAGGGTAATTTTAACCCTTCTCATCTTCTCGTCTTTGCTACACTCCATAGAACATACACTGGTGTGCAAAAATTAAGGACGAGACGGTATTTTCAATATAACTTTGTACAAAAGCTTTCCAAATCAACACATTTAATACCGTAAGATCCCCAATACGTAAGGACATGAGTAATGTAAGCAACACTTACTAAAAGACAAATCAGAGGGATAAAAAGAAGCTTTATTGAAAAAGTAGCATGGAGCGCAATGCGACTGAAGGCCGAAACATCCCTGTGATGGGTGTCCAGCAAGAAACATCCGGTCTTTAATAGGGGATATGATCTCCCCTGACTGCTAGGCAGGTTTCACATCATTTGTGCATGCTGGATATGTGGTTGTTAATGAGCTGTTGAGACACTGCTGCTCGTTCCTCTTGTAGCACCAATCGCAGTTTCGGAATCGTTACTGGCGATAAGTTACGTGCTGCCACGGGTCTCCCTAGTAAGTTCCGTACATGCTTGACGGGATTTAGATCCAGAGACCTTGCCGACCAATCCATGTGTTCAATATCTTCACTCTCCAACAGCTCTTCGACAGTAACTGTGCGATGAGGTGGAGCGTTGTCGTCCATGAAGAGGAACTGAGGACCCATAGCCCTTGTGAAAAGACGCATGTAAGGAAGAAGAACCTCGTTACAATAGCAGTCCCAGGTGACGAACCTCCTTGGGAGATATGAAGGTCGGTCCGGCTACCAAGCATTATGTCTGCTCGAACGAGAACTCCGCGACCTCCAAAACAGTCCCTTTTGATGATGTTGAAGGGGTTATTGCGTGTTCCCCGCTCTGTCCAGATGTGTATGTGTCTAGAATTGCAACTCAGACTAAATCTGCTCTCATCTGTAAAGAGTACTCGTCCCCATTCATTGTCTCTCCAATTCCGGTGTTCCCGGCACCACAGAGAACGCCTTCTCCGATGGGCAGGCGTTAGAGGTACACACCGTACAGGGCGTCGTGCAAACAGACCACCACCGTGCAGTCTTCTGGCCACGGTAAAACGCGATATCGGTCGTCCAGTCGCCTGTGTCGTGTGTCTAGCGATTTCTCCCGCTGTCTGCCGCCTGTTTCTTCTGGCCTGTAAGGCAATATACCGGTCATCTGCGGGTGTGGTTCCTCGTGGACGACCACTACTAAACCCCCGGATAGCTGTTCCTGTAGTTTGAAATTGTCTCCAAAGTCGTGAAACGATGCTGTGAGCATTTCCGAACTCTGCAGCCACACTTGTCACACTGCGGCCTTCCTCCAACTTCCCAATGATTCGACCTCGGGGAAAAGCATCCAGATGTCGTCTAACAGATTGATTATTTGCCATTTCTCGCTGAGGCAGCAACTCGGTGTGATTTTAACTGCTATACGGCGTGCAATCTCTTTGCCAGAAATACTGATCTTACACCGACAACATGCTTTATACTACTCAGACACTCCCCCATTACGTCTACCTGCATATCTGCGCATGTGCTTCCGTACATCACCTTACTTAATCTCCTGATTGGTCTTTCTGTCCGCTCTGCCTCTTCGTTCAGCTGATATGCTAATTTTTCGACTTCGTCCTTAATTTTTGCACACCAGTGTAGTTTGCAGTCAAACTCACTCTCTAGTTACGACACGTCATGCTCGGCAGTCAGATAAAAAGAAATACCAGTCCTGATAACACTGTAGTCTTACCCAATATCGTTTAAAAACGTATAAATTTTTTTGCTAAAACATATTGCAGAAACGTACCTGAATGATTTACATTCAATAAATTGCTAGCCGGCTGATAACGGCACTAACACTTGTAGTTTGACCCAGGTTCAAATCCTAGCAATGGGCGAGCACCACAGAATATTTTATAGTTTTTCCTATGTGTAACGTTGATATGAGTCAGTTTCCTTTCAGCTGTTCTCCCGGAAAGCATTCTTCTCTTTCACGAATACCTTTGTGCACCTTTCAATAATCCAAATAAATAAATTGTTATGCTCTTTTAGAGGTATTATTTTCGTTATTGTTTCTTGTGCCATAATAAATAAATTTCAGTTAACTGTGCTGTGATATTCTTAATTAAGTAATTGTAATTTAGTTGGAAGAAAGATATTTTTATTACTTCTTGCGTCAAGTTATAGATTTATCCATTCATTTCGAAATATGTGTTTTATATTCTAATCATTGAATACGATCTTTAGATAAAATATCTTACAAAGTCTTATCTTACTTATATTTATATATGCGAAGTAATTGTTCGAATGCGAATTATATGCGAAGTAATTGTTCTAAGAAATCTCTTTTACGCTGGAATAACAATACAGGGTGTTTATAAAGTTCCGGACCCATTTTGATGTTTAATAATTCATAAAATAATGAAGATATAAACAAACTTATGGAATTTATTGATGGAATAACTTATATATTTTCCTTTTGAGGTTTGAATATCTTTACTTTTGTGAATATCGTCTGCGCGTGTGGTTAATTTCAGATAATTTCATTTTCCAGTCTAAATATCTGTACTTTTCTAAATATCGTCTGCTTATTAATTGCACTTTCTCTCTTTTGTTTTTGGCAACTATTGCTTATTATTATAGGCCTAGGAGGATGGCCTTTTCAACAGATATGCTAAGGAGGATAGAAGATGCTGAATTTCTGAAGCGCATAATATTCTCCGACGAAGCATCCTTTCATCCCTCTGGCATTGTTAATCGCCATAATGTGCGCATATGGGGGATCTGAAAACCCCCATGAATACCGTGAGGCGCAAAGAGATTCCCCAAAGGTTAATGTGTGGTGTGGACTAATGCACGACCGAATCATTCTTTGAATGACCATTTTACAGGAAGATGATTGGGCGAGGAGGTCTAATTCCTTGGCTACCCAGATCGCCTGATATAACGCCGCTGGGTTTTTTCCTTTGGGGATTTGTAAAGGACAACGTTTACAGGAGGAGAGTGTCGAACATTGATGAAAAGCACGAAGCAAAGCGTAGCATATTATTGCACCAAAACAATTTCTAAAATCGTTGTTTGGGGAAGGGGAAGGGGATGCATTTGAAAAGCTTTGCATTCTTTGGCTTAGTGCAATGTCGAGTTACTACGTCTGTTTAAGAATCACTCACATTTGTATCTTATAATATGCAAGTCTCCTTTATAACATGGTTTGAAACACTTGAAAATAACCTGAAAAAATTCATGTAAATGAAAAGGTTAAAACACAGATTCGTAGATTTTGAATAGGCCCAACGAATTGTTTATCATCTTTGAATAATAATTTGTTTTAGATATTTAAAATGCATATTTTGTTCAATATTATTATAACACCTAGCGTTTATTCTAATATAGGATATCAAAATACGGACTAGTTTAAGTGACAGGTTATAGGTAAGAAATTATTTTATTTTTTATGAACTGCAATTCATAAATTTTATTGAAACATTAAATTTTATTAAAGTGCTGAAAATTTTGTAATTGGAGCAGATTAATTCTTAGCTCAGCTATCTAATTATATGCGACATACAGTGGATTTAAATTATTCTTTGTTTAATAATCCATTGCAATCATTGTTAAGTTTGTTTTTCGTTTTTATAATATTCAATATACATAGATCCACAAATATCTCTCCATTTAATTCGATTTAGGCGGCAGAATACAAAAATATGTTGAAGCTTTGATTCCTTTCAGCAATACTTCGCCATCATAAATATTTATAGTACCACTTCTTTGCAGTTTTTTCTTTGTCGTTATTTTATATTTATCAACTTTATTTTTTTCGGAAAAAAAATCAATGCAGCGTTTATCCTGAAAATGCAGACGACTGTGTAGAAAGTATTTCGTAAGTCTTTATCCCGTGTGAGGCATTATGGAAGAAAAAGAGAATAGAAAAAAAAGGTTGAAAAAGTGGCAGAGACGCGCTGTATCATTAAATCGATTTTTTTTACTGCTTCTTATTTTTTTAGTTCATTTTCCAACGAAGTACTGGAAAATGTTCGAAGACAAAGCGTTTGAGAAGGGCTGTTTAAAGGACCTACTTCAAAGATGTTTGCTTTGTTGGCAGTAGGGGTGGAAGGCAGACAGGTGACGAAATATTCAGATAATATAGTAGATATTTTTATCATAACTCCAAACTAATAATCAAGTTTGAATTCTTTAAAGGACTTTAGATCTCTTGACCATCTGAGGCTTGACATTAATATATATATATATATATACACACACACACATATATATATATATGTGTGTGTGTGTGTATGTGAATATTTTTCTGACTTTAACACCTAAACGTGATTTGGTTGCATATTTCGCAAACTTTGAACTTCGCAATACGGATATTTTTAATGGTATTTTTATTCATAAAATTGGTAAAAATACAGTGAATATAAATGTTAGCGTTTCCTACCTTTAAAAAGCTAAGAAACGTACAGTGTCCGAGTGTTATAAACCTTTGAAAACTAGGAATTCGACGTGCGTTCGATTCTTGGCAAATGGTCTGGCTACGTGGCTGCTTTTCATAGTTTTCCGTAACTGAAACATGAATGTGAATAAATTTCCCTAAGAGGGTCCCGAAAAGTGAATTCTTCTTCTTACGCAGGTAACCCTTGTTTGCTTTTTCATATTCCAGTAACTATATCCATAATCTAAGATGCACTAATTTTGAAAACATAATTACAGAAATATTGCAGCTAATTGCTGCAGACATAATTACAAAACCTTTGTCTAGTTCAGGACATTGTTTATGCACTATTCCTGTCCGTAAGTTCAGGGCAATGTTAGGCGGTGTTCCTGTCCGTTGCTTGCCATTGGAAAGATATAGCAAGCAGAAGACAAGAGATGTAAAAGCTCTTTTTATTTAATGGAATATATTCTATTTAAGAATAATGCATTTACGATACTTGTGAATTGTTATATATCGTTGGCTCATGGAGCCACCAAAAACGCAATAGATAAGACGTTTAGTACCTATTTTGGACATACCCAGTATGTTACAAGAACATGCTAGTCCATGCTGGATGTGATGCTAAATGATGTGTTATATTGCATTCTGAATATAATAGTGTTCTGAAGTAGACGTGTTCAGCTGAAGATTTCGTTTAACAATGGCATATGATAGATATTCGGGTATTGTTGAATTCCCGAGTGTCTCATGTAGAACTGCAGCAATGTCTTAATGGAATGATATACAGCATTATTAGTTAAACACTTCAGCGATTTTCTGAAGGTAAAATCCCACAGGCTTAAACCATTCAAGAATATAGAATGGTTCTTCGAAGCCTAAGTGTGTAAAGTGCCTATGGCGCGAACGATAGTTGAATCTTTTGTGTTATGTTTCGTAGCGTAACATATCCGTCAAGTGCGACAGCAGTAACTCGGTTCAGAAAAAAACGAAACGCCATTGTCACATGATTTGCGTCTGTGCTATCCTGTACTTCATTTAGGCATTCTTCTATTGTCATGGAAATTCTGATGTTCCGTGATTTATGGCCATTACTAGTATTTATGAAGGTCATACTCTTTTTTACTTCCTGATTTGATCTGTGGGATAGTTCATTATATTATATCAGGTATTTTGTCGATATGAGTGTTGTTTCTTAGGTCTCCAACTGTTCTGGTTTCGATTTTCGAGATTCAGATTTAAATTTGTTCTTCGACACAAGTAATTTTGTTTTGTACTGTTCTGGTTGTGACGATTTCGGTATCGTAGTTAAATATAAGTTCATAATCTATTGTTGTATAGTTTCTGATATTTTATCTCACGAATGAAAAATTATTAATGCCAGTGTAATCAATCAACTTAATTTTATGCCTTTTCTTCTTTTTTTTCTTTAGAATTAAGCGTACATCACTATTGATTGTTGCGTTTTAGTTCCGATGCATGATGATACTACTATTTAGTTCAAAATGCTTAATATATAAAAAAAGAAAATTATATTAAAAGGATTATCTTATCCTATTTTATTCTCCTTTTGTTTTTCTATTTTAATAAAATAAAGTGATAAAAATGTATTTATTATATGTACGTACGTACGTATGCATGTATGTATGTATCTCGCATAACTCAAAAAAGAGTAGCCTCAGAACGTTGAAAGTTTGTATATAGGACTGCTGTAACATGTAGATATGCGCCTCCTATTTTGGTTGCAATCGGCCGTAGCAAATATATATGAATGTATATATATCCACTCTATTACTTGAGTCAGTGAGCTCAGTTTCTTTATTCTTATATGTTTGTAAATTGTGCATTTTTGCTTTAAAAATAATTAAATTATGTTATTCTTATGTTCCGGTTAATGATTTTATGCCTTTAGTTAACCTGCATATTTTTGTTGTGGATTTATCAACAATTTCAAAGTTGTTTAAGCGCGGCTAAGCCTAAATTTTGCGGCCATCGCAGCCATATTTGTTTACATTTGAAACTTAGCTGATCAGTGGATTTGTTGCCAAACTAGAGAAACTAAGCTTCGTAACAACAAATATAACGTTTTCTTTTAGGAATGCGAATTAAATCATGCTTAATCCATTCTGGAATTTATTCGAGGAAATAAGTGTTTAAGATTTACCTCGTAATTTTTAATATAGATATTTTGAGATTTTATGCATTTTTACCTTGTTACTATGTGAGAACTGAATTAGTTGAATGAGAAATATTGAATCGTCTCTGAAAAACTGTTTCTCTTTTTTTTATTTCTTTTACACATCGTTTTAGATTTATTATAGTATTTGAATAGATCATGTGGCACCGATTAGGTAATTCTTCAGATGATACACATAATTTTTGTGTATTCTGAGTTACAAAATGAATGAGATGTAATGTTGTTAAGTGAACCTAGCGCCAGAGTGTCACTATGGTAAACAAATATAGTGAACTTTAAAGAATGTATTTATTCTATTGTGATTTATGCGCTATTGACGAAGTAGATTTAATTCAATTCAATAAGTTTAAGTGAAATGCAAAATGCGTATAATTTAATATTCCGTACAAGGAAGTCACGTGGTGTGCACATCAGAGTTTTCTATTTTAATAGAAAAAATTATATTCATTTATTTCATATTATTATTTAAATATTTTTTATAAATAATCTCTTAATTTTTAAATTATTCTTTTCTAATTAGTTTGAAGCAATTTATATGTAAAATACTCCAATCTTTTGCTTTATCCAGTCTGCTTAAAGAAAATGTGAATGTATCTTTAAACTGATTTTATTTAAACGGACGTTATCTAATAGTAGTGAAAATAATTTTACTAACAGTTTTGTTATGCAAATTTATTCTTAATTCCCTGGAAGATTTTTAAAATTCGTAAGAAACTACCCACCCAGTGTCAAATTTTATTGTACTCAAATAGCGACAAGCTTATCAAGTTTTTTCACATATTCCTCAAATGCCTAATATGTCTATGTTTGCTGATACGATAAATGTTTCGTCCATAGCGATGGCTTTATTTATTAAGAACTGCAGCATGAATGGTACGGCGGAGAGAGTGAAAATTGGAGGTCCAATAATCATGACAACCCACAAAAATCATATGGAATTTATTTCGTAGAATGGAATCAACGCGCTATCAACTATCGAATCAATGTGCCATCGCTTTATTCTGTGCATTCAAAACTCAAATTTTGAAATGGTTTCTCTATGTGTGCCAAATTTTGGCCACAATACTGCTACAAATTGTGCTATTTCTGAAAAAGTCTGTGGGATACTCAGCCGGAAATGTTTTCAAATGTGCTAATAATCGCTGCTTTCAATTAACTGGAGCAACAGACAGTTTTCCAGTTCCTACCCTAGACATTTGCCATATGAGTGAACAGAGTAAGAGTTCCTAAAATGCGTTTCTAGGTTTATCTATATTCTAGAGAAATAAAAATCTGGTATTGCTTCTTTAGTTTTTTTTTTTTTAAATTTAAAAACTGCTTCACGGTTTTGTAAATAACTGTGTATTAAAATCATTCTGCTTTTTTAGTTTTCACTTGATAATAAACAAGTGTTTTACTTTTGCAGACAATGTACAGATGCGCCCTTAATACATAGCATTTAATCCTTAAGATTAAGGATATAGCTTCCCAACGTTCTTGAACGCTTCTGCTCAAACCAGTAAGTCCAGAACTTATTTCAAGATGCTCACCTTGTCCAGAAATGCAAAAAGAACAATTAGGTGCGAAATGAAATGAATGCTATCGATATAATCGCATCTAATTACTAAACAAAGCAGAATAACAAAAGAAGTACAAAAACAGCTGAAATTAAGATTTTCGATTGATAACGCATCTTCAGCCTCACCTGCCATGTCAGTTTTATGCTGCTTTTGAGATTGAAAATGTCCTCTCGTGGCCGAGTGGCTAAGACCGCTGAATGCTGGTAGTTCAACTTGTGTACGAACGAACGGGCTGGATGTAAGATTGTTTTCGGCCTATTTGAAATTTATAACATGAATGTCACCCAGATTCCCTTAGAAAATCCTCCACGAAGTCATCTTTCCCCTTTCGTAGATAACCCTTGTGTGATTTGCCTTATCAAATAACCTAATCTATATAATAAAAAATTCCTTGAAATTTTACTTTTTCCGGTTCTCATATTATTCCACGTAATGGAAAATATATAACTGGAAACTGTATGCTATTCTATTCGGATTCTGCGATTACCGTATAAACATTCTTTGTGTACAAATGTCTTATTTTCTTCTTTAATGTATTTCGAAAGTTAAAAATAGAGAGCAGCATAGAAGTTCTAAATTTGTCAAAGGCTACATTTTTTCGCCCATTTGCAATATTAGATATATTTCGTACGAGTTGAGTATTTTTTTTTCATATACCAAGAATTGTCTTTTTTGTAATATCTTGCAACTGAGCTGAATAAGTCATAGATTAACTTCTTTTAATCTTTTCACAGAATCTTTTTCTTCTTTTCGCAGAACATTTTAATCTATTAAAACTGAGTTTGAAACGTTTCGAGCCGGGTGTGAAAACCGTATAGCTCTAATGTACGTGTATGAAGGAATTTTATAGCTAAAATCGTAAAATATCCTGTCTGAACTTATGACTTTCATTATAGTATGTCTTGGATAAAGAACATTTTCAGAATGTGGAAAGGAGCGGGTAATAATTATAAGGAATTATAAGAATAATTATAACTTAGAGATATTTGGGCATGCTGGCATTCACTGTCTGGCTGATCTGCCACGTATCGCATTTTGCAGGAAGCTAGATGTCATTATTTTCTATTCAATGGTGTTTTTAATGAAAAATAAGTTGTATTTTTATATAATTCCTAAACTATAAAGGAATTTCTCATAAAATAATCTGAATAAAAATAACAGTATGCCATTTAACAGCTTCGCTAATTTTGATTATAGAGTAGTTCATCGGAATCACCTAGCAATGCAGAGTCGGAAATGCGATCCTAAGATAGGGGTGAATAGTCGGAACCCTGAGCACTTGATGTGAAATGTATTGTAAATTATCCCTAAATAAAGAGGGTTTTCACCCATTATTGGATTCTCATTCCTGCATCGTTGTTTATCCACTAGAAATCTCGGATGTTTTAAAATTCACTTAGCGTTTTGAAATGGCGCATCATCATGGCTACCGTGAACGTTCGGCGGATGCCTGACATATTTCAAAACGTCCGAGATTCCATGCAGTGCTCATATTACGAAACTTCTGGAAAGATATGACTTATTTTAAGCTTATTGTTTTTAAATGTAAATTTACGATTACGGTGTTTGCATATTTTCTGTCCTAACACCTCTGCGGATGGCTGTCGATGGTTTCCCGAGACTGTCCTAATATCGCCTTCATCTCTTTAGCACTGCTTTTCCGACCCTGCACTGCTATGGGATAACAAATCGTGTAGGTATACCCTACCCCTGCTGGAAGTTTCTTCCTCTAGTTTGGAATCTTCGTTTATATTAAAATTTGTTATACGGTTTGTAAGAAATAAACAGATTTCACAGATGTGCCGTTGCTGTGTAACGGTTATGACGACGACATGGTAGTTTGAAAGTTCTGCGTTTAACCCCGGAAAGGAGGCAATATCAATTTTAAAACTCTTTTTCTTCCTCTCTCATCATTGCTTGGTCTAAAACATTTGACGGTCATTTCACATCTGAGTAGAATGAATAACCAATAGTCGACCTTCATTCTGCCACTTACCTTTATGTAGGTGAGGGATATTAGAAATGAAGACTTTCCTATATTTCGTTCTTATAATGTAACAACCAGCACATTGAGCTGGTTATGAAACCTATTATTTGTGCTCTTTCTTGTGATGAATTCCACACAAGAGAACTGTGAGGTTTTCAAGATTCTTAGTTACCCAAGTTATGTCTTCCGTATGAGCTAAGTGAATAAAATTTATATTTTTATTTAATTATATTAATGATGTATGCTTTTATTTTCGCTGATTTATTTAATTTAACCTGTTTTTATTTAATTTAACAATTTCCTAATTTTATATATATAACGTCCCTGCCAGAAAACTGAATACACTCTTTAACAGATGGTATCTCTATTATTGGTTTCAAAGTTAAATTGAATTATCCGTGCAACATATATAGTACGGTGTTCCTTCAAAATATGTCTATACTTTCATGATTGTTATATATGACTTATGATTAAAATGGTTTTGGTTAATCTCTAAAAACGTCGTGTAACGCAAAAGTCGGTTTCAATCCTTCATCAGGAAATTACATCAGCATATGTAGCATGTTGACTTACTGGCCAATAATGTTCAAGCAATTAAAGCAACCACTGATCGTTGCACTATGGGGCGCAGCCACCACCATTCTGTCACTTTGAACACTCTGAGTAAGTGTATAGATACACGTGTCAGTAATAAGGTAACAAAAAGTGCATTCCGTTTCATTTTGAAACAAACGATAACAGCTGATACTAGTGACCAGTATAAAATGTGGTTTGTGTATGTTGCATGTTTGAAAAATATTGCAATTTGTTTTAGGACTTTTATTCATTAAAGAACTTATGGTAATGAAATGTAAAAATTTTAGAATGATTGTTTCAATAAATATTCATGTATAAAATTTAAAAATATTATGAACTGCTAGTTGTATTTCAGTTTTGGATTAGACTTCAAAACTATCTTTAAGAGGAGAATCACACTGAAGACACTAATTAAAAATCACAAATTAAAAATGCATCTGAAGACATGAGTTACCTTTTCATGACACTGTTCTCATATTTAAGAAATGACTGATTATTAATAGATTTATTCACAGACTTAACATAAAAAGATGGGTGATATACTAAGCCGAACTGCATAAAACTACTTTTCTAGGACTGAATTTAATTTTATGATGATTTAAAATTCCATTTTTGTCATAATAAAATGAATCGCATGTACAAACAAACCTAGCGTGCATAAACTTCATGCAAAAACTATTTATATCAACAAACTTTTCGGAAGGAAAACAACTATAAAAACAAAGTTGTGAAATTAAAAGTTATGTTCAGATTACATAATTTCTGATCGCTTATGAAACAGCAAACTTATAAAATATATTATCCGGATATGCTTCGCCTTATTCTTCAAATGAGCTTTAGGAATTTTTTTAGAATTGGCATTAATAATATTAAACATTTGTTTCTGAGTCTTTAAATAAATAAAGTTACCGATATAAAAAGAAAAAAACTAATTTTTGACTAAACTGAAAGATGGAAATTGGATTAAGTATATTAAAGACAGTGGTACTGAATGGTATTTAAACAAAAACATTAGACTGATGTATGAAATAGAGGAAAAGAATTAATTTTTTATAGATTTGTTAAAAAGTGCATTTCTTCCTTTTGAATCATATTTCAAAGAAAACAGTTATTCTTAAAACTTTTGTTCCCTAACTTTGTAGTGAAAATGAGATTATACTGTCGAATAACTGTAAGTGAAAACCTCACGTATGTAATATTTTTAAAGGAAATCGCATTTTTGAGAACACCTGCGGCCTGATATTTCTTTTCCCTTTACTCAAAACTAAAACTTCTTCTTTTGAAAATCTTTCTTTTCCAGTATTTTTACTCTTAAATGTGCAGTAAATTGTTGCATTTATTGGTGATGTCGTCTAGAACAAGTGAATTGCCTTAACAGTTGTAATACACGTAGAAACGCTGGACGTATATGTTCTCCATCGTTTAAATACTAATTGAAATTTGAAGATTTAAATCTGTAACAGATAAGAACATTTTTACAATCAATATCAGTACTTTTACGCAGGAAACATTTATAGCTAGTGTTTCTATTTTTTTGCTGTAAGTTACGTGCTTCTTGTTTAATTCTGTATTTCATGAATTTCAAAATGGATAATTTAGTGGATAAGAAAATCGTAAAAAGTCCTTTTGTAATTTATTTGGTGAGTTATATGATGATGTTCTTATAAATATTTGGTTATATTTATAGTTCTGCATATTATTATGATATTTTGACGCTTCTTCTTAGATATATTGTTATGATGGTATGATTTATATTGTTATCACGTTTACATATTGTTATGATGCATATTGCAAGTTCTTATGATGTATTGTTTATTCTTTGCATATAATGCAGTGATCTTAGCATATGATCTTGTTAAATTGTACCATATTGTTACGAATTTCACATTTATTTGACTAATTATTTAGAATTGTAATTAAAATTGCTTTTTATTTCCCCGTGCAACGCAGACGATTTTTGAAGAGAAAGCTACGTTGAAAAAAAATAAAAGTAAAAATAAAAATAAAAGAGCGCGTGCATTTAATGCTTAATAAATAAATATCTCGTAATTACTGTTGGCATTCAGAAAAATCATGATTGTTCTACTGATAATTAAAAAGCGTATAAAAGCCGAGTTGAAACAACTCATCTCAGTACTTGACCCATGCACCCTGGTTTTCGAACCACTCTCCTCGCCATTCTCATCTCAGTTGTTGTTGCTGCTGTTGTAGTTGAAGCTATAAAAAAGCGAACTGCTGTTTGTTTACTTAATGCTGTTATTGACTGTAGCGATTTCGCTGTGAGATAGAATTATTTTACCTGTTTTGAACTGAGTTTTTGCTAAACGTTTGAGATATTGTGCGAATATCTGTGAAGAAATATTTCAGCATTTTAATTTATTTCTTGTGGAAAGAATAAATTTTTGTTAACTCTTTACGACTTGTACATTCAATCCATAACGAACCCGTACGCACGCAACAATATATAGTGTTTGTATGTGTATATTTCGAGTTGTAGATCACGAGGTTCTGGATCGATTTATGTTTAAACCGTGAAACTGCTTATTTAGAAGTCAAGGTATATCAAGGTGACGATAATTTGGCGATTTCTCGTTACTTGTTGATGTTCTCGAAACTTACGGAAAACATATTTTCGAAGTGCTAGGAGAGATTTTCTTCGAAGCTTTATGAAGATCACGCAATTCTATGTATGATAAATATGTTTCCGATAGCTAGTCTGTCAGTTACTTCAGAGACTGACTTCAGTCCAAAACGTTTTGCGTTTTAGAATTTACTGTGGGAGCGATGTCGGTAATCAGCGATATTTCTCGTTTATTAACAAGAATACCTTTCATTTCTGTTCTCTTGGAGCTATTTTACGGCCGTTTATTTTGATGGCTGCTGCAATATTGCAATAAATTATCAGTTTTTTCTGAAAATTTAATGTATTTTTTTAACCCGTAGTAGCAATTATTGTTGATAGCATGATTTATGTAAATGTTAATAATTAAATTTATGTTATTAAGGTATAATCGGTTAAACAAAAAATTAAAGTGATGAAAGAGGCTTTTCCTCATAGAATTTGATCCACTGACCGTTTTCTAAAATAAACAGATCGGTATCTGTTAATAAATTGTAGTTTTCAAACCGGCACTTAAAGTACTTTTGAAATCTTATATTCTGATCAAAAAGACCCAGGACGATAAAGAATACTGTGACATAATAAATTTAAAAGCTAAAATTATTCGGCTTTTTACAATTTTGTTTAATTAAATTGTAATGTAGACATTTCTCAAAGTAGTCGTCTAACGAAAATGTGAGAACAAATATAGCAATTACTGCAAAACCAGACATAAATGAAACTAAATAAAATTAAAAAATTAGTAATCTAAAGTTTACAACGGAAACATAATTTTTGTTCAAAGTAATATTTCTAAACAGAACTTCATCACTGAGGGCGGAAGTTGAAAAGAATTGAAATAAGGGAAATATAGTGCGATGGCTTTCTTTCACGAAAATAGAACAAAAATTACGTAATTAAAAAAAGGTTTAGTGATTATATGGATATTTAATTTGTACACAGAATATTTCTAAATAAATAAATAATAAAAGTAGATTTCTCCGAAAATTAATTATGGCTGTTGAAAATAAAAATGTAATTCTGATTGCTTTCATCGCTTATGAATAAACTTTTCCAGAATTCGAAATGGGTTTTTATTTTGAATATAATAAATGATGTGTTAATTCAAAACTTTCGAAAGCAACTTTTCTAATAGCTTCGGGTATATTTCTAAATAAATAAATAATAAAAGTAGATTTCTCCGAAAATTAATTATGGCTGTTGAAAATAAAAATGTAATTCTGATTGCTTTCATCGCTTATGAATAAACTTTTCCAGAATTCGAAATGGGTTTTTATTTTGAATATAATAAATGATGTGTTAATTCAAAACTTTCGAAAGCAACTTTTCTAATAGCTTCGGGTAAGTGAATAAATAATTCACTCTTCTTCAGTTTGAATTATAGTAAGTTTCTTTAAATAATTCACTCTTCTTCAGTTTGAATTATAGTTTAAGTTTCTTTGTAAATCAAATGACTATTATTAATATTTATTTATACTATTATTTACACTTTTTATTTATTTTATATTGTATTATTTATACTTAATATTTCCTGTAACTCCTAAAATTCGAGTTACTTTATCTGGAGTTTTGTAGAAAATATTCATGTAAATTCTAATGTTAGTTAAAATGTAGAATAATGTTTTTTTTATTTGTTTGTGTAATTTAATTCTATAACTGTTTTATTTTACGCACTAAAGATATGTTTTTGTTGCCACAATTATTATAAATTATGTCTAATAACATGTATCTGTTTTATATGGTACTTTGCATAGTCTTACTTCATTACGAAGGATTTAAAATATTTATGATTTTTTAATGTGGTGTGGATGTTAGAAGTCAGTCATGTTATACATGAGTTAATGATTTTATCAAAGGTCATTGTATTATTGTTTCGAAAACTTATTTTTATAAAACAGTAGATCTTAGGACAGTGCATAAAAGTGGATGTGCTATGGACATTTAAAAATATTCTTCTGAAACGAAAAAATCTTCTCATAATAAATACAAGGTGGACCCATGAAGTAACCGGATAATTTCTTATTAATGAGAAAAAAAAAAGTTACGAACCATCAAATAAATTTATCTATTTGTAAATAATCGCTAGACGAATGTATATAATTTTCCCACTTTTCATCAGGTCATCAAAATATTGTTTATAGGCATTCGAATTAACCGTTCCTAAAATGGATATAACATTTGATATAATATCTGAGATATTTTCATACTTCTTTTCTTTTATGGCCATCTTAAGCTTCAGAAAAATTGGCAGGTCGTAAGTTCAGAGATTTGGGTGGGTAATTTATCACTGCAATTGAATGCTTAGCAAGACGGTATTGTTCAACAAAATAGCCAGTTTAAACTGGCTTTTACAAGAGTTTAGATGTAATTTTTTTTCTAAACATACATTCATTCTTTCCCTTTTTCATTTCATTATTAGTCCAAATGGGCTTTGTCTCTGAAGGACTATTGTTTTCGTTTTGCGATTTTGCATTGGAAATATTAAAAGTCTTCATTACTTTTCAAACTGTTGCCACAAAATATTGCAGCCCTGTATTATATTTAAAGATATTAAATAATGAAGAATCTGCATAAATGTATGTACGTTTCTCCAAATGTGATAAAACAACGGTACCTAGAGCCATCCAATTTTAAATAACGTACGTTTCCACCCGAATATGCTCATCTGGAAGCCCGAATTTGGAATTTTTTTTATTATCTATTTCATATTTTGTAAAACTTTAACGAATTTTTGATGAACAAACTCAAACGATTTAAAAGCGAGCAATGTCAAAGCTCTACTGGGAAAAAAACTTTTTATCTAAAGCGCGCGAAACTGTGTATCGGAAATTCTAAAGATATACTCATTTTAAAATTATTTTGCGATATTGCTGATGAACTGAATTTTATGGTTTAAGTGCGAAAACATGATATTTAATAAATAAAAGTAACACACTAAACGTTAAAAACACCCCTTCGGGCGCAATTGAAAATCTGAAACCTTTCAGATTTTTTTTCTTGTTTTAATTTTCTCGGTTATTTTATGGGTGTAACTTGTATAGAGAATTCTATAAATATCCATACTGCGAGGCATATTTTTAAAATTAATAAATCTTGACCATTTATCTCCCAGTGTTGAAAATTAACAAATCTTGACCATTTATCTCCCAGTGTTCAAAATTGCTAATATCTGTAAAATGTTATTTAAACTATTTAATTTGATCAATATAGGTAATAATATTATTTATTTCAATTGTTACCAGTTTATAATAAAAATTAGTGAATGAAAATTACTGATTTGATTGTTGAAAAATTATTGCTGTATTATAATAAAATAATAAGTATGGCCAATAATATTTTTTATTTCAATTGTTACTGGTTTATAATAAAAATTAGTGGATGCAAATTACTGGATTAATTACTCAAACATTGTTGCTGTATTATAATCTAAAAAAATGTTTTTAACGAAAATATGTTATTACCATCTCCAATTATTGTTAATTTTTCTTCCAGCTGCTATTGTTTGCTACACATAAATATCAACAATGGTGCCAATACCTGAACCTTAGACCTTCTATTTATGATTTAAGTTTGAAACATTTCAATCAATAATGTGAAAATAATTTATTTGCACCTGTAAATAAGAGTTTTCAAATAAATAAATAAAGAAAACAATTTATGGTGTTAGTATAATAAATAAATTAGGTTCATGTCATTTGTCATCCAGTGTATAAAGGTTAACTCATTTTAATGCCGATATAGCAGTTCAATTTATATTTGTAATTGAAGTTTTTGAGTATACTATCTTTTTTGCATAAAAAACAAAATTTATTCTTTATCTTAAACTACTGCAGGTACATTACAGATAACTACTGGAGGTACATTACAGATTCGCTGTCTGTATTAGTTAGATCTTATTCAAACGGTAAGCTTTTTATTTTGGGCAAAAATGTGTTTATTAATGTTTTCATATTTTCCTCTTTATATCTACTGTCCCATTCAAAAGAGGCCTCGGAAAAAGTGTTGTAAAAATCTTATAACATAAGGAAATGAAACCAAAGTTTTACATAATATGCCTTTATGCTTGGGAAATAAAAGTGCATTAGAAGAAACGCTGGAAGTTTCCGCTCCCACCTGTATACACAATTCAATGCGGTGTTGCATTTTCGTGTATGTTGCTCCCAGACTGCATGTGATAAAGTGATGAAGAGTGGTTCCTATTATCAGGATACGTGAACTGACGAAACACACGTTTATGAAGTAGTGGCAACTATGGAAGATGGGTGTGTTTTGTGCATTACTACAACGGCGCATCGTCGGGCTAATGTTTTAACATTATTGTCACCAGTGAAGTGTACCAGCCACCTTTTTCATGAATTTGTGAACCAGTTGGATGATGAAGAACTGACACTTGGCGTACCGGCAGGATGGAGCAATATGCCACAATCTGTAGTGAAACTAAACGCTGTGGAATCACTTTTCACACTTTTCCAGACTTGATCTTGCTGGAGTATTTTCTATGGGGTCATTTTAAAGGTAATGCGTACAAGCACAAACCACGCACATCGATAATTTGCGCCAGAACGTCCGTCTTGAAATCCAAGGAGTAGCTCCTATTACTCTGGCAGCAACATATGCGAACACACAGCGCCATGTTTAACTGTGCGTACAGGTAAGAAGAAATCACTTCCAGCACATCTTCTACTGAACTTTCAGTTTTCAAACATAAGGTATGTCATGTAAAAATTTGGTTTCGTTTCCTTTTATTATAAGATTTTTATCACATGTTTCCGGAGGCTTCTTTCGAGTGAGATACGCTGTACTGTTTTACCTTCCAAGGAAAGGGGTGTATAGAAGCAAGCGCTGGATCTTTTCACATTGAACTCCTATTTTTCCTTTTTTAACGCGAGTTTTAATCTTATTCAAAAGCAATAATTTAGTTACATCACCTGGTAACAAATTTGCCTTACTTAATGGTAAAATCCCATCTCAGAAATTAGATGGGATCTGTAAAATCTGTAGTTCTGACTTAATGCAATTTTAAAAAATTTCTGATTTTAAAAAAACAAAGGTTATGTTAATTTATTACTTTTCTACATATATGTTTGGGTCACTTTCAGCTTCTTTTAAAATTTTTAAAGTATAAATTGTATAAAAATTCAGCAAATTTAAAAATTCAAAATAGATTAGACATTTACTTCATAGGATTATAAAAATTAGTTTCCTGGATGTGCAGTTTAAATGAACTGTTTGTGAATGAATATGCTTCAGCTAGATTAAATATTTCGAAACGGAATGATGAAAGACTAACACCATGAAGTTATGTCTTTCTGAGTATGCATCTTTATACAAATGGTTGATAATGAAAGAGAAACTTCGATAAAGATTATCAAAATTATAAACATAAGTAAATTCTGCTTGTAAATAGATAATAACCCAGAATGACATAATAATATTGCAAGGCTCCGTTGCTACTAGACATTTTTGGACCGAACAAATTTATTAATTCCTTACCTGCAAATAATCTCTTAGTAAAATATACCACATTATTCAGCTATCATTAAATGGTTCTGAGATTTTTTGTATAATACAGAAGGAAATCAATACGGGCATACGTAACTAAAATACGCTGATCAGCAAACTACTTTTATGTATTACAGAAACGAGAGCAAGTCGTTTACAGAAAATTTATTAATTTAATTTAATTTAATATAACAATTGTATTAAATGTAAGAAAAGGAATATGTAAAACTGCAGAACCGAAGGGAATGTTCAAAATGATTTCAGTTAATTGCAGTTACATAAAATTCGTTAAAAGTATAATTCTTTAGATTAATAAAACCCGTTTTCCGTTCCACAAAACCCTTAGGAGAAAACTGAGGCTCGTGAAGAGAAATTTCCTTAGAATCTCAATATAGTGTATTTAAAGTGTTTTAATTTAACTGAATGATAATAATCAGAAAAAAATAGGAGTACAAATTTATAAAAAAAAATACAAGGATAAAGTTATATGTAGTAGATAATAAAAGATTCTTTATTTATTTATAAGATAAAAATTGCTGTTATAAATATTATAAATAGTAATCAAATGAAAGAAAACCTTATTTCATTTTCATTTTTTTATATTTAAATTCTGTAAAAATCATTAATGTTTTTACAGAATTTAAATCAATGATTTTTACAGAATTTAAATCTAAAGAAATCTATCATAATCATTGATGCTGTTGATGATATTTAATTGCTATCTTGGGGAACTTGGATACATGCGCTTAGCATAAGTGATTGTGTAATGAATTAATTGAATAACTTTCTGTTTGCGAAATGGTGATCGTTGCAGTCTGAATTCTAAAATATTGCATGGCAAATGAAACTTTGTGTAAAGTATCTAATGGGAATTTTCATTATTTTATCAAAATATAATTTATGGGTTTGGTATAATTGTGATGCTGTTAAGTAAGCGTTAGCAAATTTATAAGGCTTTCTTCCATTTTTATTACCATCTATAATTTTGATAAAATTGTGATGCTGTTAAGTAAACGTTAATCATATATTGGATAGCGGTGTTAAAATGTCGAGTTATTAAATACGCACAGAGAAACAAAAAACATCAAATGGAGAAATACTAGAGTTGTGGTATCATATCTTAAACATTTTAATATTCATAATATGCGTGAGAGGAAGTTTTTGAAGCTTTTGTTAGCATGCAATTTTTGCTGAACTGGTGATTTACAATGAATGTTAATGTCATCTGTTATTGTATTTATAAATTTGAACTCCAATGGACCAAATCTCTTGTTCAACTTTTCTTGTTCTTGAAGAAAACATGAATTTTAAGCCTTGAAATAATGAACTATCGCAATATTTGAATTTACATTTCAATGCTTAAGCCTTCTATAAAAGTTTTAATCAAGTGAGAAGTTTGTAAAAAAGTCTGCATTATTTCTGTGTTGTCGAAAATACCATAAGAATCTGTTTAATATGGCGAGTTCTAGTATTTTGTACTGAATGACATTTGTAATGAAATTCATTTAAAACTTGATTACAGATTTCTACTATAAAGAATTTTATTCCGAATTATATGCTCATTTTCCCAGTATTTTGCATTAACTTAAAATCTAAATAAGTTTAAAATACCACTGCTAATTGTACTTGCAATATTTATCTCGCTTATGGACCTATTGCTCCGAGCGCCAGTCATATATTCTTTGTAATTTAATCTTTAATAAATTAATTTTGTTATTAGTATCTAATTTACATGTTTATATCCCTTTTATTTACGTTGTATTTTGCTATTTTCACGTAAATTTTCAAACAAACTGCAAGTAGATTTGAATTTGGAAACTGCTTTCCATTTGATATTTGACCGTTCGAAGGTAGCAAAATGTTGTTTCAAAGATTGTGAGTCTTTACCATAAATGAAAATCTACTCGAATTGTAGATAAGATTTTATAAATGATCACTCATTTTTTAAATGTTAATTAGAAAAATACATAACTGTCTAGCTCTGAAATAAATCAGTTCATGTAAAATTAATGAATTTATTAACAACCAACTTTCTTAATTCATATTGTTTTTAGTTTGCAGTAGTTAAAATATTCTTTCAAAACAAAAATTGCAATGCCTGTTTCTTTGAACTTGAAAAGGCTCTTTTAAATACGTTCAGTTGTCGAAAATTAAGTATCACTTTACATTTCAAACAGAACATATTTTCTTCGGTAATTTTTCTAATCACGTAGCTTAATTCAAACTTCTTTTTTTTTTTCGTGTTCTTTTGTATTACAAATGTAAGCAATAGATTTTCTACTATTAAAACTGTTTTTATATTATATGTTTTCCTTCAAATATAACCGTCTTGCATAGAAAACACATTTACAGGTTTATCACGAAAGTACGCAGGCATTTGTTTTCACTTGTTGAAACGAGTATATATTTGTCATCCGGTAAATTCTGCTAACTTTTAAGTATGAAACATGAACGATTTTGGAAGAAATAACGCCGGAGGAATCTCTGTCTTTCTATATTGAACATACGTAATGTGAAATTTTAATTCTTAAGAAAGAAAACAAGAACAAACTCATTTTTATAACTCACATTATAAGGCTGATTGAAAGAATGCAATAAGTCATCTTCCCTCCTTACACTTTAGAAATACATATTTCTGAGGTCATTTTACTCCATGCATTACTCCTAAATTCTGTGCTTTCAGACATAAAGAAATTGCAAAATTATAAAATTTCTAGTTATTTTAGATTTTTTTAAAAAGATTTTATTCATTTTTAGACGTCGTATTATTTTAGGCCCTTTAATGTTCAGTTGTGAACGGAGGTAAGTGTTAACTAGAAAGTAAAGACAAAGATTTGATTCCAGCGTAAGATTTGGTTGTTTGGATGCCGCCCTTTTTGGCAAAGAATAAAGGCAAATATTTTTCTCTGAATGTAACATCGGTCGTTCATAAAGCTCTAGACAACGTTTTCGGTGATGAGACGGTTAAATTACGGATGGAATGGAATGTTCCTGACAGCTGATTAAGAAGCAAATATCTAGCCATTAGGATGAAGCATCTTCATTTCTAGAATATTTTCAGTGAGGAAATGTAGTTCTATATGTACGCAAATGCAGTAAATGCCCTATTGAATATTCCGTATTTTAAAAGCAAACAATATCCATGTTGCTGCTGTAATATTAATGTTGTATACAATTGCTACCTTTTCATACATATTGCTAATTCTTCCATTTCTGAATTTTTATTAAAATCTTAGGGTAATCTCTCTTCTGGTTCTCTAAATAAAACTCTAACATTCAGATAATACGTAGATAAATATACATAGCTAGACTTATTAATGGAGGAAATAAAATTTTGTTTTGCTGTCTATGGGACAGGGGAAAACATAATTCGAATTATGTATGATATATGTGATTTTAACTTTACATCTGTTAAGATAATAAATTCAATTGTTTGGGCTGATTAAATAATTTGTAAAGTCATTGTTTTTTTGTACTGAAGACGTGAAAAATGTGCATTGCACGCGCCAGGCCCCGAACCTTGGACCTCTCGAATACTTGTGAAGTATCTTCCACATACACCATGAAGGCATCGGAAATGAAGGAGAAAACACCTTATAAATTTTATTTTACTTATAAGTTATAGTAAAAAGCTAGATAGACTTTCCTGCAGACAGCTGCGCTCCTTAAAAGGTAATTAAATTACATTCGGTTTACTTAACAAATCAAATGTTTTGTTTTGTAAATCAAAACAGATCATCTTAAAATATTAGCTTATTTAGTAACTGGCATGTGTATTAGTTCATACTACGGAAGACATCAACTCATTAAGCAGTCATATAAGATGGCCCAAGAAAACGAACCCGCTTTTAGCAATAATATGACAAAATAGATACCGTATTTCTCACGGGATCTGCAATGAAAGAATGTATATAAAGGAAAAGTAAAGCTGTCACTCTAATTTATTTGGCAACACAGAGTTGGTTGAGAGCTGATAGTCTGCAAACTGAAAGAAAAGTGCTATGATCTGTTTGAAAGAGCTCGGCGCCAGCACTAGATGGTACGTTGTGTTTTGGTAGGCTACTAGATATTACTGATACCTTTTGAATTATCATTTGTTTACCTACATACCTGCATATTTTCAAGTTTCAGTGGAAAGTAATTCTGTGGGAATAGAAAAGAAATAATAAAATGTGAATTTGAAAAAGTAAGAAAGCAAGGTTAGCTAAGTATAGTGTGGTACCTCAGTATACGTCACTACTCAGTTTCATATACCAAGTTGAACATAAAGAAAAAAATAATTAATCTCTTCTAATAAAAAACCGCCTTAATTACTGTTTAAAACTAAAATATTAATTCAGTGAGTGAAATATATACTATACCTAAACGATTTTCTGCTACTCAGATCATAAGCAATTTTCCAACATTCGATTTAATAGCGTCTTTGCCTTTTTATAGTTTTATAGTCGTAGCCACCACCGTACGCTTGACATATGGTATACAATAGCCATGTTCCGGATGCATATACCATCTTCATACTTTCCAACAATCTCTTATTTTCACCGCTTTGTAATGTTAAGAATTTTCATTGTTACTTGGCTGTTCTCATTAACTTTCCTAAAACTTGTAGTCAATGACTTTGCAAAATATATACTCGTAAAACACACTTGAAAAAGCGCTTGAAAATTCAGAATTATAATACGGGTTGTTTACTGAATTATTGAAAAAGGCGCACTAACACTCATGGGCAGCCATAATTTTGACTTGAAATAGGTAAACAAGTGTAGTGTCATGCAGTCGTGACTCGTTGAACTCGAGTCGTATTCTAACATATATCGTGATACCAAAGAAAACCTTTCGGGTACAAACCGAACAACAACCACGTCCAAACCGATGTATCTCAAAGCGGACGTACGCCAGTATGACCGTATATGTTCTTCGGTCTGATAAAGCTTATATTTTCGCAAACAAATTCATTTGACTGCTTTTAAAAAATGTAATTTTTTGAAGGAGATATTTAATTTATATCAACAAAGTTTCAAAATAAAATGTCAGCATTATAATTTTTTGTTTTGAGAATTTTTTAAGAATACGAAGAATTTAACAAAATTTCCTCTACAACTGTTAATTTAATGAGTGAAATAATGTAAAAAATATCGAAAGAAATTAAAATAAAATGTTTATGATCCTGGATCAAAAATAAATATTTCTTATGTTCCAATTCCGTACGTAGAAATTATTGAAAATTTTATGTAAAAGAAAAAAATTAATGAAATTTGGATGGATAATTAACGAAATATGTAGCATAAATCATTGTTTTCACAATAACTTAATCTCGCAAAAAATACATTAAAACAGTTTGCAGCATTTTTCGTAGTGTAAAACATGGTGTTAGCAGCAATAAGTCAAACTAATGTAACAGCTGTTAATTTCATTAAACTTTGCTTTTATATTTAGAAAATAATGAAATTTGTTATATAAATCTGCACCAGAATGCAAAATGTTTGCATTTAATAAAGGGAAAAATAACCTTTTCTTATTTGGGGAGTCATAAAAAATATAATTTATAGATGTGAAGAAAAAAATAACATTTGATAATATATTATTGTCAAATGTTATTATTTTATATTCTTTCGAAAGCCATTTTATATTTTTTCGAAATTTCAAATATTTTCTTTAATTTTTTTGATAAAATATGCTAACCCTTCATTGAATCCACCATCTTCTGCTTTTGTTCTGGTTTCAAAATTGAATCAAGTTATTATATTAAGCCCCTTTTTTTAGTTTCATTTCTAATTTTACGTCGCAAATATGCCACTGAAGTTTAGCGCTTGTACTTAATTTAATAAATACTTGAAAAATAATTTAATTTTTTTCCATTTTAAAAAAAATAATAAAAATATTTGTTTTTGAAGAAGCTATAACATCAGATTTTATGTCTGTCTCATAAGAAATTAAATAAAGTCACCAGAGAAAAGTAAGTTACATTTCTTTCAGAATTAAACAAAATTTTATTTTTTTACTTTATGCCAGGTTCAGCGACTTAACTAGGCCGTATAGTCGCCTTACTCAGTTTTTCGGAAGACATGAATAAAACAAGGGATTATTTTTGCTTACCGCATTGAATTGGTATTAAGGAAAACATGTTTTAAAACACAATTTATATGCATGAGGATAAAATTGGATTTATTTCTTTAAATTTGATCCTATACGGCTTGAGTTGTCTTCAGATCAAAGAACTGGTATCTAGAAGATGCGCTGATTTGGATTTCTGGTTTGTGTTCTATTGAAAGAGGAGAAACCGTTGTACAGAACTGCTCATTGCGTCTCTGCGGGCTATCGTCAATGCTATTTAATCAGTTTGAGAATTAAAATATTTCTTCCTAGTAATGAGGTAAAATGGTATGAAGAAATTAAAATCTGCTGTCGATTGTGTCTTTGTAAATGTGTTTTTATTCCTTAATTCTATACCGATTTTGTTTTAAAAAATATTTGCTGATTCTACATCGATTTTATTTTCACAGAAAGCTCTTCGAGAAATCTAAAGGAAATATATATTGGTGTAGAGAAACTTGCTACGTCTTCCTTTCGATTTTTTTCGAATCTAAATTCAGTTCTAATCAACAGCACTGGCCCTATCGACGATGTATCTTAGCCAAGGTATAGAGGTTTTGTCTCAGGATCAGACTCGAATGCCAGTTCTGATTTTACAGAATTTGAAGTTGATAAAATGGAACACTACATAAGAGCAACGTAAAGAGAAGTTTTTCTACTTTCTTCTTGCTTTTGGTTTAGATAGATACAATTACGAACCCAGAACTTCACATTCGGGATTTATATGTTATCATAACAATGTTACGCAACCATCTTCTAATATATCTCTGGGATATTAGGTTATAAGTTTATATTTAAGAAGCTCATGACATAATATTCAGTTTTGAGTAGAAAAAATAACGTGTTTAAATTATTAACTAATGAATGTAAGAAATGAAACGAAAAATCTGGTCATTTGAGAAAAAACAGAAGAAATTGTTTTTGTCAAATATACCTGTAATGTTCTAAATGCGTTTAACACTGATACACCTGCAGGATATTTTGCCAGTTACTTCGAAATGAATAACTCATGTGATTTTAAAATAACCTTCTTTCTTATTTGCGAAACTCTAATTACTGAAATATTTTTTAAAATATTATCCTTTCAGAAAATTCAAATGTAGAGTCGCATAATTCATATACACGAATATACACTTTATTATTCATATACACTTTATCCATTGTTCTTGAAGAATTCTGAAAGCGTGTAATAATGTTTTGTTTTCTGTAACGATTAATGATATTGTCAAGTTGCTTCCAATTGTTAGATATCCAAAACTTGAACCATTATTTAAAATAAAAGTTAGAAAAAAATCGAAATAGGAAATTTCGTGAACTTCCGTTTTAGATTAAAGAAAAAAGTGTATTCTTATCTAGAGCCGAAAGGTATACCGAAAAATAACTTACTTAAAAGAAAATTATTTTACGGAAAACTTAAAAATCATTTTTTGAAAAATCTCCTGTTTGTGGAATAAAACGAAGTACAACGTTAAAATTTCATTCACAAATGTGACCTTTCTTCCGTACGTCATTTCACTATTTCTGATGATTTGTCACTTTTTGACATATTAATATATTCGGAGCTGCTAATTTTGTCACTTCTTAATAATAAAAACCTGATGTAGACACCACATGACTTCCTTGTACGGTTTATTAAACTATACACATTTTTTCCGCATTTCATTTAAACTTATTTCCTCGAATTCCGTTACAGATAAATTTCTCATTCAATTAATTCAGTTCTCACTTCGGGACAAAGCAAAAATGCATAAAAACTCAAAATATTATTAAAAATTGTAAAATACAGAAAAACACAAAATACAGTTAAAAAAGCAATTTTTACAATAAAAATTAGAGTTTCTATGCAAAAGCAAGCAATCCTGCGGGCGGCCAGAAGACAGATTTTTCGGTGCACAAAACTGAAAGTTTACTTTGGTCCCAAATTGGCAAAAAGCACTGAAAGTGCAGATACTGACTTAATTCACTATTCTACAAAAACCATCAAATGTAAGCAAATCACGGCTTCGTTAGGGTTAGCTGCACCACCTAAACTTTTAAATTGTTCTTTATTCTACAACTATTCAATAAGATTAATTAAAGACGTAAAACCTTTAACCGGAACATAAGAACAACATAATTCAATCACTTTTAAAGCAAAAAACTCACAATTTATCAACAAAACTGAGCTCACAGAGACGAGTAACACAGTGGGTATATAGTTATATATATTTATATAATTTTAGTGTGGCCGATAGCAACCAAAAAGGGAGGTGCAGAGCTGCATGTTATAGTAGTCCTACATACAAACTTTTAACGATCTGAGGCTACTCTTTATTGAGTTAGGCGAGATACATACATACGTACGTAAGTACGTACATATAATTGTCAAAAAATATCTTCTGAATCCATTTTGCAATTCGTTTTGGGAAAAAGAGTCCTTTCTTCTGCCCGTACGTACAGATTTCACGCAAAAAATATCGTTCAAATGCATTCAAGTGCGGTCAAAATGGATATTTCTCTTGAAATATGACACCCGAAATTTTTCGCGATTCCAATACTTTCTTTACTTCGTGCACGGAAGTAAAAATAGGTAAATCGGACCGGTTCAATCGGTAAAATCTGTAAATCGGTAAAACAAATTCGAAAATGAAAAGCCTGAAAAACTAAGTTCCTGTTTAGTAATCTTAACGAAGCAAATTTTATTTAACAGAAAATTTCGGTCTTTAGCTTTTTTACAACTAGTAGTTTGAAATCATTACTGCTAAATTAATGTTCCTCTAATCTAATCTCTCTATCGTTTAGAATTCGCATACAAAAGTATGCACAGTTGTCTATGGTAGTGTTTATCCAAGATCGCCAGACGATTTTGTTAATGTATCTTGAGTTATATTGACCCACCGACAACTGATTTTTTTCTTGTTATTCTCATAATGATTTTGTAAAAAGCAATGTTTCGCACTGCATTTTTTACGAAGAATTTTAATAATTTTCTTCAATCATTTTTCATAAAAGGTGTCACAATGCTAAACTTGGCTCAGTTTAAAGGCTTGTTTGCTTCCTATCTTAAATTCAATGGATCTATGCTCAGTCGTTCAAGAAATATTATTTATGTAAAAGTTCGGAAAAATTATGTGTAATGGAATCAAATAATATTTTACACTGTAAGTACGAAAAGTGAAATTTACTTAAAAACTATTCAGAAGATAATTAGTGATATTTATATTTCTTTCATATATTATAAATTTAATAGAATATCTATTCCTTCACTAAGTATCAAAAAAAGGAATATCAATAAGTTTATACTATAATAAATAGCATGTGCTAATTTTTGGTGAAACAAAAAGGAAAATATAATAAAGAATATCAGTTATCTATCGCATATACAGAAAATTTAGTGATTTTTTAAGTTTTGCGTTATAAAGAGGAAAAATAAATCTATTCCTGTCTGTAACTTTCTTCCCTAAAATCCATAAATGTTTTTAAATTTTTTGTACTTTACTTTTTTTATTATTATTATTTTTTTTTAAATTATGTTTTTTTTTACCAACTAAAGTTCAATATTGACTAAACCGTAAAACTGAACGGAGTAGCAAATGATAGCTTCGAAATAAGGCAGAGTGTATTTATTGAAATGCAGTATTTACATAAATGTTTTTTTTTACATACGGGGGGAGAAGAATTGAAATGGAAATCTAAAACGCGTAGAAAATTTCACAAAGTAAATGCAATAGAAAATTTTAATAATGACAGCAATGCCCGCATTAAAATAAAAAAAAAAAGTTTTACTGACTTTCGGACTATTAAGCGCATTAAGTGCAGAAACTTGAACTATAAATGCATCCATTAAAAACCAACAGCAATCATCTAAATAATAAATAACCGTAACTAGCGCTGTTTTAATTGCCTCTGCCCTCAATCTTTCGCATTAAAATCGCTAAAATAGGAAAATAGATTTTTTTATTGTTTTCCTCTTTTATTGTGTTTAATAATTTTTATTCCACTAGCAAATTGATAGTAGTTAATATTTATTTTGTTTCATCTTTTACAGGCAGGGAATTATGGGTAATGGTCGTATCTCGTTACCCGAACGAAGAACCAGTTCTTAAGCCTAATGTGAAATACGTAGCTAATATGCATGGCAATGAAGTAAGTATAGATAAATTACTTTTCAAAAGATATTTTTTGTTTACTTCTGATAGCAAATTGAAAAAATATGGATATTTTTTACACTTCAGATATACATATATGATCAAATCTGTTTTATTTGTAAGTCATTTGAAGAATTTTTATGAATTTCTGTACTTATCGGGAAAATGCATTTCAATATAATTGATAAACATTTTCTTGCACGATTGAATTAGAATTAGTCAATAAAACTTGAATATACAAATGGGATTTAGTGTTAAGGATCTTGCCATTTTTGAGCAGCTACGTTTATATTCGTAGAATGTAAATGCATTCATGCATTTACATTCTACAAATGATGCAAAGATGGTTTCTTTATATTTTCAATATTTTTATTTAATTAAGTTAATTTCAAGAATACTTCTAAAATAATACTTTTATTTTTGCGATCGTTTTTAAAACAAACTTCCACACAATGAGCTGGTTTCTCTTCACACACTGGGCATATGTAATGTGCTTCTCCACGTCTTTAGCGTAGGTACAAATTCAATATGTGTTCAGTTGTCCGGAAAGTTCGGGCTAATTTTTTGTAGGTGGCGTAAGGACAGGTCTCAGTATATCAGTACGACTGAAAACAAACGGCATGCATACGTATCGTAAAAGGGGGTACTTTGAGCATATTTGGAAAAAACTTTGGTTACGATACATTAATTATTGTTAGTTTCATACGCCTTTGAATATGGAAGAAAACCAAATGCATTTTAGTCATTTAATGCTTTTTTTTTTACCGGAAAAGCAAAAATGCCGCACAATTGGCAAACAAGATATATGTTATTTATAGCGAAGGTGCTGTAGCTGTAAAAACTGTGTGGAAGTAGTTTGCTGGGTTTAAAGTCGGTGATTACAACCTTAAAGATCAAAAACGCGTGGGTAGGCACTCCATCACAGACGAAGATCAGATTGAAATATTAATCGAGAATAACCCAAGCTATACGTAAATTACCAAATATGTTAAATATATCAAAATCCAGCATCCATAAGTATTTTATGAAGCTTGGCTCATAAACCGTTCTGATGTGATCCCTCAGAGTTTACTCCGTTAAATCGTGGGAAATCCACGATTTCCATTTGAGACTCGCTCTACAAACGCAACAAGGAGATACCGCTTTTGAAGCAAGTAGTGACGGGAGATGAAAAGAGGAAAAGATCTTTGGGAAAGCGAATGAACCCCAAAAGCTGGTCTTCATCCAAAGAAGGTCAAGCTTCGCGTAGAAGGTCATGCTCTGCGTAAAACGGGGCGATAAATTCAGAGAACTATTGTTCTCAACTAGACGAATTAAAGACCGCAAATGAGCAAAAACGCCCAGAAAATGCGAATCAAAAGGACGTCGTGTATCTTCAGGACAATGCGCGGTCTCTTCTGTTTTTGATAACTCGAACAAAAGTTGTTAAAGTTGTTGTAGCTGCGATGTCCTACGCCATCCACTATATTCACTAAAAATTCGGTCTCTGATTTCCTCCTATTTTGGTCATTACAAAATCCTTAAATGGAAAAAACTTCAACTCTTTGGTCGAGATAAAAAAAACACGTATAAAAGGTTTTTGCTGAAAAACCTGAGAGATTCTATTCTGAAAAGACGGAATTTTCAAGTTGCCTGAAACATAGAGAAAGGTTATAGAATAGACTGGCACATACATAATTTAAAAAATAAAATCCCTTGCATTTAAATTTTCCATCAAAATCGGTATGAACATTCCGGGCAACCCAACACTTTCTTTCGGGGGGGGGGGCATACCTTGGAAGTAATGGAACTTTTCCAATCTATTTTTATTAGTTTTTTAATTTTATTAATTTTTAATTAAACTATAAATATAGTTTTTAATAATACAAGGTGTGTCAAAAAATGTTTACCGACTTTGAATAGTTATAATGTCTTTTCTTACCTACAAGGTTAAATTTCTAAGAAAAAGTAATTTTATAGTTCCTCAACATGGGGCAGCACAGTCTTCGATCTAGCTGCGCCACCTACTTAGTACCAAGAAAATAACATCGAGATGGCAGATGTAGGTTTGAACTTTCAAGGGCGGAAGCAGATTATTAACGTGGGACTGGAAGTTTGAGGATGTTGTTCAGAGACAGAGAAGATGTGAGTATGGGACTGGCTACCTTCAAGGTTAACAGTTACACGGCTATGAGGAATTTTCCAGGTTCGTGGAAGAGTGTGTGATGTGCAGAAATGCTGGTTAGCGCGACTTCACGCAGTTGAATGTGATGAATCCTCAATTCCAGTGCTGAACGTGTTTCAGTGTTCAACGCAAAAATCTTCAAGGCAAGGATCGCATAACAGTGGTTAAGTTCTAGTGATGAGTGATAATATACCAGGCCAGTGAATAGGAGCTGTGGAACAACCAAATTTCCTGCACGGTCTTCAGACTTTACGCAGCTCGATTTTACGGAACACAGTAAAAGATGAAATGCACTGTCGTGAACCACGTAACCTTGACACACTTTAGAATGAGATTCAAGCGGTGTGCTCAGAAATCCCGTTAGAATCTTTGGTGCGAAGTACAAAATCAGTGAATGGTATTCAGAAACATATCGATGCTGAAGGCCACAATTTTGAACATTTACTTTAAACACCATTTAGAACATTTAGTTTGACCAGAAAATATGCATATGTTTCAATGCAGCTTTACGTTTTTCAGAAATTTAACCTTGTAGACTGGAAAACACATTTTCTGAGACCGTGCAACATGTATATACATTTGTTTACACCCCCTGTATAAATGATTAAATAAAATTCATTTCTGAAACCGAAATCCTGAATTTGCTATGGCAGTCAACTGGTTAAGTTTAATTTTATTACATAAAAATATTATATTTAATACTAAATTATGATGCTTTTCTGTGCGTATTTATGAAAATATTAAAACAATTTTCACCGAAATGTGTTCTTTGTTTTCCTTCTTTTATGCTTACACATAAATATGATTTTTGTATGATGCAGGACATTTTAATAAAAGCGATCTGCAGAAGAATTATCCTATTTTAAAGATCTCATACCATTATGTAATAAATAGTTCAAAACCAAAACTATAGTTTACGTTGCAAGCTTGTAAAAGCTTGAGATAGCAATTTCTAGCGCCAGAAGTTTTCACTTTACTATAAGTTGTAATTTACTATAAATTTACTATAATACGTCGGAACAAAAAATATGTATTAATGACTCAAAATTTCGGTTACCTCTTAAATAAAAATTCGCTACATGTTGCAGATTTCTGATACAGAGAATGCTTTTTTGAATAACTTCAGTTTAATTAATAATTTGCTATATTTATTTTTAAAAGTTTAAAATTGCTCCGCAGTTGAATATGCTACTTTATGGTAATTTGTGTTTATGAAAGTAATTCATTACGTTTTTCTATTTTATATTTCTTGACGAAGAAAACTTAATTATTTTCAAAATAATGTTAACCGTCAAAAAACAATTTCGCATATTATCAGAGTAAAAATAGGTAAAGCGGTGAAGAAAACAAACACACAGAATTTTCATATGAACTCCGGTTAAATTAGATTTGTTTACGTGTTACTAAATTGTCAAAGAAAGGAATGGGAAAATTGCGAATATCAGTTTCAAGAAAGAAAACAGATTGTTTCAATGGTATGCTCAACAGATAAAATATGATAAAATATTTTAAATCCATTTTCCGAGCCATTAGAGAATAATTATTTTGATGATTGTTATATTATATTAGATAGATATTGTTATATTATATTATATAGATATTCCTTTCAGTTGAAAAACTGAGAACAGGGAAACATTCATAAATATTTGGAATAAAAAAGAGTGAAAAATCATTGCATATACTTATCTCTTCCAACTTTATTTTCGTAATATTTCTTTGCTTACTGCTATTGAATCCTTTTAATGAACTCACATTTACGCTAAATAAAGGAACACTGAAAATCTGAGTTATGTTAAGGTAAAGTCTGCAGAATCTTTTCTCAATTTTAATTTGAAATAAATCAAAATGTTTCAAAGTTAAAAGTATCAAAATTAAAATTGTTGTTTCTATGGTATCAGTGTTTAATGTGTTGTTTTTATGGCTTATTCTTTAAGAACGTAAGGTAACGTTTAGAGTTCATTTCGAAAAACATTGGTCTGGAGTTCAAACGGTTAAATTTCTTACATGAGGTATTTTAGAGGCAGAACAGATTTTGATTTCAACTTTTGATATTATTTCCTTAGTACAAAAAGACTTTGTAATTAAAATTTAGAGTAATTGTGTAGAGTTTAACTTGTACAGATATTAGGTATTAGAGCAGGAGGAAGAGAGAAGACGGGAAGAAGGAGGAGACGGGAAAATGAGCACCACCTTCGCCGGGACTGGACTCGAACTACGGCCCTCTCGAATACGCGCCAAGCGTGCTAACCACTACACCACGAAGGCATGCAAAGAAGGCGAGAGATATGCTTTATAAACTAAAGTGATTTACAGTAATTAAACATAAAAAGTCGGTATGTTTATATGCTTAAAAATATTGAGCATGTATAAAGTTACTGTATAAAAAATATGCAAAATTATAAAGCAAACAATTTATTAAAAATAATTTTATTATGAATTTTCTAGAGAACTTCTTTTTTCTTAGGAATTTTATTTAACGCTCTTAGTGTTTTGTGCTATGTTTTTGAATTTTAATAGACATGTTTTTTCATATTGAATTTTAATTTGAAAGAATATATGGTGTGTATGCATATAAAAAAGATATTAAGTTTATAAAATAAAAAAATACTGTTTAATTAAAAGTGACGTTTTACGAAATATACGTATATTGTAGAACTAAATATGTAATTGTGCTTAAAACGTGAATAAGTAATAGGTAGTGATAGGCCGTTAATATTTTATTACACTTGTATTTAATGTTTAAGAAACAAAAATAACTTGAATATGTAATTTTGAAAATAAAAGATGTAGTTAAGACCATTTTAGACACTTTTATTTTGTAAACATATAACCATTTTAGACCTTTTTAGGAAACAAAAATGTCTAAAATGATCTTAACTGCAACTTTTATTTTCAAAATTACGTATTAAGTTCTTTTGATGAAGTATAAGGAATTTTATTCTTAACTGAAACTACTTTAAGACTGATCATATATTTATTTATCTGTTTAACATGACTATCGCAGTCTATGGGAGATAAAAAAAGTTTTAGAATATACATATATTTATGTTACTAATTTAATCTGAAATATAATTGACACTAAAATTAAAACTTCTTCTCTTTTTGAAGAATTCGCTGTGGACAGTTCTTTAAATATTTGTGCAGATGTCATGATAATCTTCACTAATTTGATATTTGTGTGAGTTGATGTTTCTATTCGAAAATATTCTGTGTCAATTTCATCGATAATGTTTATGTATTGCCAATAAATTAAGAGTTTACTTTGTTTGAAAACGCCGTGAAAGAGGCAGAGTTTTAATATCGCAGGTCCTTTGTCATTGTCAGCCTTTTTTTCAAATATTCCTATAAAGCCTGATCCTAAACATCTCCTTCCTTTACTAAAATGCACTTTTTTTATTTTTTCAGGCTGTTGGCAGAGAACTTATGCTCCACTTGATCACTTACCTCATTAACAACTACTATACTGACAATTACGTCAGATGGTTAGTAGATACTACACGCATTCATATCATGCCTTCAATGAACCCCGATGGGTTCGAATCTGCCATAGAGGGTCAATGTTCTGGGGGCCAGGGAAGGTAAGCATTTTTGTTTATTGATCATATCTTCGTGCCTGACGTTTTCTTTTCTTTTTGCAAACGAAAATCGGAAGCAGCTGCAATAATTTTTTAGCTAATCTATAAAGGGCAGTCGATAATTTATTTCGAGCGTGTAGTATAGTTTTTTTATCTTATAAATTCGAAATAATAAACTTGATGCAGACTTTACTTTAGCTATAGGTTGACTGTACAGAACTGAAGATCCGCATAAGGATACTTGCATGCTTCAAATCAAATTACACGGACTTCATGTTTTATTGAAACACAGATTCCAAATTTACTTCTAATACTTTATTTTTTATCCATTTCAGCAGGCGTCTCGGGGTCATAATTTTTTGTTTCAAATTAAATTATATCACAAGAATTATAGTTTACATTTAGGAATTATTATTTGTTCTGCGAAATATATTAAATTCCATATCTGAAGTGAACATTCCAAGACACTACAAAGTGACAACAAGTTCTGTTATAAATTTAACTATTCATCATTTTAAAGATGTTCAAAATAATCAAAATACCCAGGCAATTCTTGGTATAAATCATTTAACTATATTTGTCATGTTAATAACGGAAACAGTTTGCAACTTTTCAAAATGCACTGAAGTCTGGATTACATTCCAAGCTAAGGAGAAGGAATTTGTCTTCTTCTTATGAAACACCAAATAAAATCCAAACATTAGTACTGTAAAACTTACAGCGGATTTAGATGAATGGTTTCCAATAAAAATTAGTTATGAAACTATGAGGAGAGTCAGTAGAGTATTTGGCTACAGTGGGCGATCAGCAAGAAGGAAATTAATTCATTACTAACAACTTTACTAGTACTCTAAATGCCTAATTGTGATTTTTATAGAATTGTCCTGAAGTTACAGAAATTACTCTATATTCTTCGAACTTAAGTTCCATGGACTATATGAAATTAGTTGGAGAAAAGAATAAGGAAACATGACATTTCTTCGAAAGCTACCCTAAAAGCAATCACTATAAAGACAAAGAACAAAATGGAACAGTCTTAGACGAAATTATGAGTTAAATTCATTCTAGATCGAATGAAAGTGTAATTTTAGTTAAAGCATATTCAACGAAATACTGAACTTTCCATTATTTTCCCGTTTTACTAAATATAAGCTCTCGGTCAAAGTGTCCAAATACTTACGTGGGTTCAACTTCAGAACGCTTTGAATAAACTGCTCTTTTTTTACCAAAGCGATTTGAATAACCTTTTTTCAAAAGAAGCAGGTTTTAAAAACAATGAGTATTAGTGTACAGGAAAAAATAAAATCATTTCGTCAATATTTAATAACTGGTATTTGAAAATAAAGTTGAAAAACACAAGTGTCGGAAAACAAAAAAATGCCACTATTCGTATTTTCAATTACGTCTAGAATTAATTGAAAATACAAAATGCACTATGATATCTCATATATTATAGAAATGCAAACTACGTATATGGCACGTCTATGACGTGGAAAGCCATGTCTTTGAGCAATTACGTCAAACCCATATCAACCATTTTCATGAATGATTACAATTGGGAAGATAATGGCTGCTGTCTGCTACGATACCTGGATACAGCGGCAGATACATTCCTCTCCCAGAATCCTATTAGCCACACATGCCACTATTGACCTGTTGAACGTTATTGGAAAACATACGATTAATTACATTGTATAACCTTAGTATTCTATGGAATTTTATTGAACATGCATGGCATACGTATGGCGAACAGAATGGATCCTTGATTACAGACTCTACACCCAGCAATGATGATCATTTTAACAAGCAGCATATGATATTTATTGGTGGAACATAGACAGCGTTTCCGAGTGTCTACTTACTGCATTCATTTTATTTCAAAATCTCTTGTATCTGTTTTGTTCTTTTTATATCATTTAATCTCGTGCAAAACATAGAGGAGAACATTGCAATATTTTAGTGGTTATTTTCACAAATTTACCCAACTCAAATATTTCCAAAATAAGTATTTTTGATGTCATTTTAAAAGTTTAATTAAGTTAATTTTTAATACAATTGTCTGCATTACCAGCTAATTATGCTGGATAGCAGAGTTAGTGATCTATCCATATGTGTGAATTGATCGAACTGGGTAGCACATGATAGTTTATTTGTGATATTTTGAAATCCACTTGAAGGAATTTCATCTTAAATACCATATACAAGACCTCCTGCGTTTTAATGTAACATTGGAGAGATTAAACAATCGTTAATTTACTTAACTAATATTGTTTTAAGAAATTATGTCGAAATCTGTTGACAACGTAAGGGAAAAGAGTTTATGAGGTTTAGAATTGACTGCAGGAAATTAATGCTTTAAATGGAAAATTTCTTAAAATTCATTGCAACGCTGTTAAAAACGCAGTTTCTTTCCTTTTCCAAAGGAAGATTTTAATATTTGAACAACAATATATTCTAGTAATAAACATGATTGCACTGTTAGAAATCTGAGATATGCAAAATCTTAGCTTAGAAAATGATAAACCAAGTAACTGGTACTGTTAATTGAACAATGATGCATTGTGGATTATGTCCTTTATTAATGAAAGCATAAACCTTGTGTTCACTCCGCAATATATAAAGAAAACTTTATATCTGCTCCCTTATTTTATTATACTTAAATAATTTTGACTCTGTACAGATTGAAATTTACCATTCAGATACAAGAATATAGGATAATACTTCCATTACTAATAAAATCACATAAAAATTGCAATTTCTGATATTTTATCATATAACATTCGCGAATATTAAAGCTCCACTAATCCTAATGGCTTCTAAATTGTATATTTTATCAGGCAATTAAATGTTTGATCAATAGTTCTGCTGATTGATGGCACTGTGCCTAAAGAGAAGAGGTTTCATATTTGAAAATTGGGTATACAATATGTTCTTGATAATATGTGAAGTTGATCTGAGTAGTTTTCTGCACTCTCTTTAATTTTTATTGGTTGTTATAACGAAAGCCAACAACAATCATAAATTCCCTTAAAAAACTTTCTTTAGATTCTTTAAACCACATTCTAATATTTTTTCTTCTCACTGAAGATAATAAACGGATCTTTTTTTATTGCGGTCATTCAAATATACCTAAGATTCATCTATTGCGAAGATTTCAAGATTCATCATTTTTGTACGAATAGTTGTTTCTCATAGCGTTTCCTGCTTTCGGCGATATGTACTGGTGAAAAATGATGCACATTACGTTTTCTTTTGCCATTTTAAGATTTAAATCAGCATTAATCACTTTGTTTACAGTTGACACTCAGTGTTTTAATGATTATGTAACTGTCCTTTGATTTCAAACTTTTTTTAACATTAAAGTTCTTACATTTGCAACATTCGGAATATTTTGCTTTTTCCCTATATATGTATTATGAGCAATTTTTCTCATTGATGCCAAACTTTGACGTTTTTTAACCTTTGTTATTAACAATGTTATCTATCGTTGCTTTAGATACTAAAAACCCTTGGCTTTTAGAGCATTTTTTATAACTAAATACGAATAATTTTCTTCGGAAAGAGCACAAATATAGACTTTCGTCTATTGTTTCTTTAAAGGCGCTATTTTGCATGAAATGAAAATTGTCAAATAGCAGACAATAATTTACACTTTCAAAAATATAGCTGCAGTTAAAATAAAATTTCCAAGCAGGTGATTTTTATAGCACAGTAAAGTCGTCTGAAAAGCGTGCGAACAAGCCTCTGTATATTCAACTTTTACATGTGTGTTTCTAGAGATTTAAATCAATCTTTTTGCCAACAAAATGCATTAAAATTACGGAATAAAAATGTAAAGGTTTTACTTTTGAATATATGTATTAACTGGAATTCGTCACTCAATTGATGCAAATATACAAAGAAGTATTATCATTTAGTTCTTTTCTGCTAAGATAATGAATGTAAAATGTGTTAATGGAATAGAAATTCTGTAATGCCAAAAATATACTAGTAAAGTTAAATTCATTTATTTAAAGGCAATGTATTCCCCAGCACTCCTAGGTTATCATGCATTGCTAGAAATAGAAAAATGTCATACGAGTGTTGACATGCTTTGACGTTTTGATTTGATTTTAATAAGAAAATGTAAGAACTTGTTAAATTATTAATTTAACTAATAATTTAAATGACAGTGCTTTTCGAATTTTAAAATTATTTTTATATCATTTGCAGAACTAAATGAAAAGAATTAAATGACACTGTAATTTCTAATTTTATAATATAAGTTCAGAAACAAATTATAAGCTTGAAGAGATAAGTTTCATTTCATTGTTTGTATTTAAATTACAAATTGATAATTAACTTTATTGTGCATTGCTTCAATTGCCATATAAGAGCTAGATAAAATCACGCAGTGATAAATTACTATACTAATGAATTTAGTTCTCGGTGCCAGTATGAAATGAATAATATGATAGATTTATTTGTAGCCAGATAGATATTACAAACTCTTTGGAATATACAAAACAGATGGCCATATAGTTAAATTTCAGGAAACATTTCATGGAATGGAAGACAACAGAAAGAGAAAGCATAATGGAAATGATAAATGTTTCAACTATTTGCATGTTTAAATAAAAGCATCGAATTTTAGAAATTAAAAAAAGAATTTAAATTTTAAAAACATGAAGTATCTCATATTTTATGTGCATTTTTCTTTTCATTCTCACCAGGTATAATGCAAGAGGTTTTGACCTGAATCGCAACTTTCCAGATTTCTTCAAGAGCAACAATAAACAACAGCAACCTGAAACAAAATCTGTGAGAGACTGGCTTGAAAGCACTCAGTTTGTATTATCAGGAAATCTTCATGGCGGCGCTCTCGTCGCCAGTTATCCTTTCGACAACGAAGCTACCAGTAGTAAGTTTATCTATAGCACTGGATTATAACTCATTTGGAAAGAAAGTAAATAAATTTAAATGCATCTAAATGCACATTATTCTGAAACAATGAAGTGTGCTGCGCTTTCATTTGAAATTTCATTCCTAGTCTCCCCTCCTCCTTTAAAAGAAAAACTGAAACTGATAAATTTGATGGAATTGATCTATTTAATAGTTAGATTTCAAACATATTACAAATAATTTTATTCGATATTAAACAATGAATATTTTAAATTTATCAGTCTCTAAAATTAAATTTTAACTCAAGAGTGTAGAAATCGAAAGGGGTAGTTCGAAAGGGGGACACTAGCAAAATTAAATGTGTTGTCACCGGAAACAGAACCACGAGTTCTACAGTTGCTAACTGGATATATGAGTCGCTACTCGACCGGGGAAATACAAAAGAAATTAGAGAAAAGAAATTATTTAAAGCATAAAATGTTGACTGGCTAGTGAACTGTGATTTTCCACCCATTTTTGTACAAATTAGCTAATATTATCCTATTGACGCAAGTGATCAAGATTTGAAACATAGACATCCAGCAGAATCAATGAGTATGAAAATGCAGTTTAGCTGATTTGGATCGTGGTATGATTGCAGCTATTCGTAGGAGTAAAAGAATTTGCTAAATATTTGCGCTTACGAAGTGCTTGAGAACAACTTTTGCGTGCCTTAGCTAAATATTGTTGCGAAAAATTCGGCGGTTGCGCCTGTATGTAAGCTTTCCGGCATAGCACTAGGGTTGCCATGAAATAGTGTATGGTAGGGTTGCCAGATTGGCGACTTTATCGCCCATTTGGCGACCAAATTGGCGATATCCCATGGCCCAATCGGGAAGCTTCTAGAATAATTTCCTGTCGAGATATTTCTCGAAACGTGTGGAACTTTAAGAAAAGCTATTTAAACCCTTGCGTTTCTGAGAGCAGTTAGTTGCGAAGTAGGTTGCGAAATTGTGAAGTGTTGCGAGCAGTGTGATTAGTTGTGAGAATAGCTGCTACGCGAGAGTTTTGTGAACGGAAAGCAATCGAGATAGTGCTTTGCCGTGAAGCTATCTTTACAGTATAGCTTGACAGTGTATTGGTGATTGTTCCACGTTGTTTATTAGAAGTTTAGTGTTGCCGTGAAGCTACCTGTACAGTTACAGCCTGAAGCTGTGTTGCTGATTGTTTCAGCGTATTTATTGTAGATTTTCGACGCTTTTAAAGGTAATTTTGGAACTGTGCTGTAAATAGTGATTCCTGTAAATAAATTGTGCTTTTTATTGTTCTGCATCGTGTTTTCATCGGATACTCTCAAATCTACGAACCCGTAGAACGCAACAATATGAATTCAAACGCAAAACTGGTTCCCTACGAAAGGTTTAGTTGTGGCCGTCGTCGCTTGGTAGACATAGACCTTATAAGAAACTTGTGTTACAAGGTCCGTATTTGTAATTTGGATCTTGCAAGAATCACATGGTCCATGCTGCAGAATGCTCGACCTTAGGGGGGAAGACTTTAGTGCAGATGGACAAGACTAGCGCAGGACAAAACAGGGATAAATAGATAGATAAATATTGAATTGCAGCTAGATATAGACAACGACCAAATCAGATGGTCACTGAATGCAGTGTGTTAGTATATGAATGAATGATTCAACAGCGTATAGTTAATGGCATCAGAAGCCTATTGAAAACCTTTCCTACTACATTGAACACAATTAAACTGATCCAGTTTGTATACGACTTCAAGAGTTAGACAACTGATGGAAAGTAAAAGATCATGTGGTCCGATTTAACCCTTTCACTACCAATATACCCAAACCATGGGACATATATGTCCCAGTGGTTATGAAAGGGTTAAGCAGGGTACAAATATGTGAAAAGCAAAACGAGAGCGTTATTCTAAATACTTTGTTCCTACTTTTCAATCTGGGGGAGGCTGAGTTATTGGCCTGAAGATATGTTAATTTTGTTTCTAACTATCCGTACCACTAAACACATACACTGATGGTTGGAAAAGCAGAACGACGATTTCACTTTGATAAGTTGGCATATGTAATCGCGGATATAAATCCATTTGAAAAATTGTGGGAAACGGTAAGAATGTCATCCAGCAGCTGAATACTTAACCTTTAAATCTTAGTGAAATGGTATGTATAATTATTGTTCAAGCCACCTTTCAATAACATCATAGGATACGTGCTTTGGCGAATAAAAGCAATCCTGAGAACAAAAGCTACACTGAATCCGCACTGAATCCGTGGTCAATATACATTAACGTGTATATCCCCAGTTATTTTTTTCGTTCGTGAATACTCATCTAATGAGACACTTAGCCGACAGGACGTTTAAACGGCACTGACAGTTAGCTGACAGGGAAAGTTATCCAACAGGGCATTTAACTGACAGGGACAGATAGCCGGCTGGACATTCAGTCGAAAGGACGTTTAGCCGAGAGGATATTCTGTCGACAAGACATTTGACCGACAGCACGTTTAACTGATAACGCATACATATAGCCAAAAATTACGCGGCAATCTACAAAATCGCATCTGACTGACTTAAATCTGTGCGCGTCTGACTGTTTGTTTGCGGCGTTATCTCCTCCGGAACGACGGGGAGTTGAGCATCGAGAAAGGTACGACCGGATTCCAAAAGTTCGTGGGAAGCCATTTTGACCATTTTCTTCTTCGTACGACTTTAATTAGCCGAAATATTAATTAAAACACTGAAAACCGCTCATTTTCGCCCTCAGTTTTCCGAGTAAGCAACAGTCCTGCACATTGGAGATAAAAAATCTGCTTCATTACGAAAAGTTTTGCCACTGCTCGCTTTCAAATCATAAAGTTTTTTAATAAAAATTTCGAAGTTTTACAAAATATGGCATAAAAGTAGTATTGCCAGTATTAAATATATTACTTCCGATTCCAGAAATTTGTGGGAAACCATTTCGACGATTATCATCTTCAAACGACTTCAACTGATATATTAATTAAAAACTCTGGAAACGCTAATTTTCGCTGTCAGTTTTCCGAATGGCAACAGTCTTGCGCGATTTCAAAAAGTGTTGCAACTGCTCGCTTTTAAATCGCAAACTTTGTTAATAAAATATTTGTAAGTTTTACAAAATATGAAATAAAATAGCATTACCAATTCATATTCTGACGTTGAAGAAGGCATGCAATTGCATGTGACGTCACTGTACAACGAAACTATTTCCTTAATGTCAGTATTTTTAAATAAATAGCTGCTGTTGACACTTTTTTTGTTTCAGATGAGTATAACTGACTCGATATAGTAATGCCACGTAAATTCTTTTAGTGATATTGAGAAAATGTTATATTACATTAAATTTAAATCATGACGTCGTACGTATTAGCCTGAAGTGACAAAAGTTTTTGTTTCCTGCTTTGGCAATAAAATAATTATTTACGAATTCGTTGTTGCTTGTAAAGAATAAACTGACTTCATTCATACTGAAATGTTCTTATACACTTGCTTTTCAGGAGTACGTAGAACTTAAACAATTTGCTTTGGCTGCAGCCCTGTAGTGTACTAATAAATTTTGTCTATTATTTATCTAAAGAAAGGGCTGTATCCAGGATACCCTACGAGGAAGTTTATGAATAAGTATTATATTTTACTTTATTCTGTGTTAAAGAAACTATGGATTTTAAAATTAAACTCAAAAGAAACTTATTTTGGCTTTTTTGAGGATCTTCTATATCTGATTGCTTTCGAAACTGATTTTCAAATCAGTTTCGAAAGCAATCAGATATAGGTCTCTATATTTCATAAGTGGGAAAGAAATTTTCAGCAGCGATAATCACATAAACCGAACTATCCTTTTATTACCAAATAAATGAAACTTTGCCATATTCAAATAAACCAAACGAAATCGAAGTATAGAGACGTATGTCTGATTACTCTCGAAATTGGTTTCAAAATATACGCCAAAATAAGGTTGGTTTTTGTATAATTTTAAAATGCATAGTTTCTTTAATGTTAAATAAAATACAAGATTTATTAAGTATTTTATTTAATTAGTTTATGAACTATAATTCGCAAATTTTCTCGATAGGTCCCTGAAAACCGCTTTTTTCAGATAAATGTGGACAGAATTTATTGAAATTTTGTCGCATGATTTTTGTCATCTAAATTCCCTGTCGACTGAATGTCTGTGTCGGGTAAACGTCCTGTCGGTTGAGTTTTCTGTCGCCTAAAAATCCTGTCGGCTAACCGTCCGTATCGGCTAAATGTACGCGTCAGCTAAATGTCCTGTCGGCTGAATGTCCGTGTTGGTTAGAAAGAAACTCAAAAGAAATAATATAAATGACCCAAAATAGACTCAAAAGTAATCTATTTTGGCTTTGATTTTAAAATCAGTTTCGAAAGCAATCAGATATAAGTCTGTATGTTTCATAAGTTGGAAAGGAAATTGACGTCTATGCCAAATTGCCCATGCCCATGGCATGACATCCATGTCAGCATTATCATGAAAATAACGTTCCATTGAATAAGACATCCATGTCAGCTGAATGTCCTGTCGGCTAAATGTACGGACCCATTGTTCGTATCTAATGGGTACATGGATTATTAAATGAAGTTTGAATTTTTTTAAATTTTTAATTTCTGTTTATCTATCCATCTCCCTCATTTTTTATTAATATGCACGTATGTACATGTAAGCGTATATGAAGATAGCCTATCATTACCGCTATAAAGCCGAATTTTTAATGTGGCGGCAATAAATTTAATCCTCAAACAGGAATGTTGACATTTATATTTCATCAGTAAAATGCCAGCTTTGAGGTTCTGCTGGACTGTTTGTTTTTCAGGAAAAACATCTGCCCTGTTTTTAGTTAACTAGAAATGTTTGGATAGCTTTTGTATGTTACATGTTTCTGACTCATTTTATGTATTATAAATGATGCTATATTATTTTAGCAGGTTTCATGACAGAATTAAGCAGGGAAATTATTGCTAAAAGAAGAGACAGTAATAAGTAGAATATTACTCAAATATCACAATAATTTTCTAACAATTATTGCTGCTTCAAATCATCTGCTACATGTATAAAATTTACGCTAAAAATAACATAATACTTGGGGAAAATATTAAAGTTTTAAAGGAAGCGCTGAAACTATTATTTTAATGTAAAATACTTCGAAATGTATTTAAAGTAGTATAACGTAATGTATGGAGTTTATGTCCGTTATAGTTACTAGATTTATATAAATATTATGAATGATTTTTAATTGTGTAACATGTTTGACTTTTGAGTTTTGTTTTATGTACACTGTTGATTATCGTTATTATTTTATTTGTATATATTTTCCCTTTCAGTGTTTTCGACTTTTAGTTCACCTTCCTTGACGCCAGATGACGACGTTTTCCGACACTTGGCTGCCGTTTATTCCTTTAATCACGAAAATATGCACCTTGGAATTCCCTGCAGAGATGGTACTCCCGGTTTCCCCAACGGCACCACAAATGGTGCTGCTTGGTACCCTTTAACGGGTGAGTAACAAATAATAAAGTTCTTTTGTTTTCGAAACTTAATTCTGAAGCAAAAACCTTTCTTTAGATCAGGCTGATTAAAAGCAGACTGCAGGATAAATGAATGCCTGACAGAATCTTTAAAGACTCTCAATTCAACTTCTGAATAGATTCGTTTCTTATAATTGAAAAACTTGAGAAAGAAACTAAGAAACTATATTCTTTGTTAAAGCGGAATATAGATTTTTCACTTTTTATTTGTTATCATTGTTCCAGCTCCCCTATAATTCAGTTATTGTATTAACGATTTTTCTGAAATTAATTTATCTCTGCATTCTGCTTTTATGCTTGATATGTATTCTGAATTGTTCTATTTTTGATTTTCCAATTTATTTCATTTCACGATCCTTTATCAAATTTAAAACAAAAGAATTTTAATTCAAATGTTTAGAAAAACAATAAATTTATAAATTTGAGAAATTAATTTGTAATTTTTGCGTTTGTTTTAAGTAAAAATAGTTTAAATATAAGTTACGGACACGGTTAACAATTTGAGTGTTTGAATTCATATAAACAAAAGGTTTTCAGAGTTCATTTGATGATGTCACACTTTTTACTTCTTCACAATTTTTATATTACATAAAAATAACATCTTTTATGCGAATGATTGTAACGGTGTTTATCTACGTTAGACACTTTCAAATGCCAGTGAAATTTTATCTACTTTTACTGATTTTTCCTATTTACACTGTCATTCAAGAAAGAATTTCATTAAAAATATCTAACTTATGTGTGAAAAAAGTAATTATTCTTTTGGAGATAACGTTTTAGAAACATCTTGGTTGGAAATGTTTTAGTAGAATGCATTATCGCTATTTTTTGAAAAAAATATTTTCTAATGTGTAATTCATAGTTTTAAAATGAAAATATAAATTCTTATGCGTTATACTGCTGCTGTTTTGTACTTCTACCAGCCAATGGAGAATAATGAATGAGAGGTAGGGTGGATACTGACTTTCTCAGAACCTGCGCTGACAGTTCACTCGCCTAACGTCAAACCATTTCGGATCACAACATTTGAAAAAACGAAATATGAGAGTTTTACGCACTATTTTCTCTCCGTGAGCGAACTTCGCACAAACATTATTTCTAATAGCGTAGTAATTAAATTCGTAAATAGATAATTCTTGCATCTGAGTATTGCTTTGAACTATTCTAAAGTATAAAAATTTTGCCATTGAATTCTGTTCCTCTTTCCACAAATGCAGTTTTGTAAGATTATTTTGCTCGTTTACGTTTAGTACTACCTTACTCTTACAACCCGGGAAGCGGAAAATATCGCTTTACCGGAGAGGATAAAGAGTCTCCCAAGTTAATATCTACTTGTGGGATAGTGGTGCCTAAATGTTTACTTTAAGCATTTGCCTTATTTGCATGTAAACATAAGGTAAATTAATAAATATTCCAATGAATAATGAAGAAATGATAAAAGGATCCTGCGATGTACAAGTATTGCAAACACTAATCAATGGTGATACTTTATGTAATAATATAAAATGAGATTAATCGAAGAGCATTCAACACCGTCTAAATATGCCATGTGAATACAATTTGTCTGCTCTTTATTTTCTATTAATTTATTTTTGATTAACTTTCAAAATGTGCTTTTTTTATTCTCTCAAAAGAATTAATTTATTTTTAAGGAGATCTATATAGTGTAGTCATACTTGAAATACATATGTATAGTGTAGCCCTATTTACATAGATCTATGAAGTACTTCTTTAATTCCAAATTTTCCCTTGATTTTATTAATCGTGAATACGTTTCTTTAATAACAACATTTTTAACATACACTGAATTATGGGGAAGGAAAAATATTACATTTGGAAATGTTCCCCAAATTTGTCTCAAGTCTTTCGCTTTCGAAAGAGATTTGAAAATTATCTAAAAATCTTGAATCATTTTCTATGTTTTTGAGATCACCTGTTAGAATCTCCTTTTGTCACCTCTTATATAAGGTATTTCTCCCACCTTCTTCGCATGCCTTCGTGGTGTAGTGGTCAGCACGCTGGGTCAGCTTTTAGAGGTCCGTGGTTCGAGTCCTGGCGAAGGCGTTGTTCATTTTTCATCTTTCCTGCTTCTAAATACCTGACGTCTCTACAAGTGGGGCCCGAACTAAAAGTCGTGGTGGTTGACGATTCTCCACCACCAGAGTGGACATCTTATTCATCTCTGGACCTTTAAACCTTAGCGGTTCTCTTTCATTTATTTAGCCATTGCTCTTTCTGAATTATTCAGTTTTTCTCAACGATGATGTGGAGGTAATTGCTTTAATTAGCAAAGGTACTCCGTAAGCCTTCGCCTTGGTCCTTGGTCCACCACCAGAATTTGGCGACTGGTCCCCCCAACCCCAGCCGTCCTTTAAAAGGGAGAGTATATAAGGTATTTCTCCCGCTTTCTTCACATGCCTTCGTGGTGTAGTGGTCAACACGCTGGACACGTATTCCAGAGGTCTATGGTTTGAGTCCCGGCGATGCTCATTTTTCATCTTTCCTTCTTCTAAATACTTAATGTCTCTACTCTTATAACGGCGCAAAAGTGTTCGATTATGTGTTATCGACCAGATGGTACATGCTCTACAGCAGACTGACGGCATACGGCTAGTTTCAGTATGCAGTTGGGCGGTATGCATTGAGCGACATGCAAGCCCCGAACCAATTTTATGCAACCCGTGAATGAATTTCATTTAAGTAATTGCTACAAAGACTTAGAGATTTTAGTCATATGAAGTCAGAGCTCACGTTACTTCATTACCATTAAAAACGAATATGAATGATACCTTAAAATTTCTAAATTGCTCTAATTTCCCATATACAATGTAATATAAATCTTTTTCAAACCTTTGAGGATACAGATTTGATTAACCTTTAGCTGTCAAAAATGAATACTCAGTTACGAATTTTAGCACTCAGAATAACTGCTTGTTTGGGAATACATTTATATGTGAACAGCAATTTTTTTCACAATTGAATATTAATTAGTAAAGACTCCCATTAACCGATGAACATCTACAATCTGTGATGAAGATAATTTCTAGTAAATTTGTCCACGGAACGGACACTATAAAAAATTTTTAGTTAGATGAAAAATGTCTAATTATTTAATAGAGATACATGTATTTTAATTTATATGTCGTAGAAAAATTCAGTGAATAAGAGAAAGAGACTGAGTTCTCAAGTTTATGGCTTCAAGTTTTGTCGAAATTGGAAAGGTTTCGCATTTTTTTAAATTTTTAATTTCAACTGAAGCAAGTTATTTAGTGATTAATTCAACATATTATAATTAATTTGAAGTACAGGATGGTCGTAAAAAATTCTCCGATATATTAGCAATCCGATGTTCTCCTTAGCGGCCTATCCGCTCAACCAGTCGAAATGAAATTTCAAATATTGTTATTTGAGGGTATGTTCTCGCGATTGTATTGATTTAGAACAACAGAGCTCTCGCGGGTATGATGACAGTGAAACAATTTCAAAATTTTCGAATGACAACATCCATGTTTTTCCTTGCTCAAATTGATCAGCGCATTGAAAAATCATAAATGACTGTGAAACGATATACGTAAAACGAAAATTGCCAGCGTGAAACATCTTCGAAGAAGATTACTGTAATTCTGTAAAAGACAAATGACAACACCAAAGATGAGAGGGAAAAAACCCTTAATTGGAATTACATATTATTTCAGCATATACATTGTTTGAAAATAGAGTCATCTCCCGTAACTCTGAAGTTTCAGAGTCATCACGATTCCTCGACCTCATTCCGATGGATTTCTGATTCTGGGATTACCTGAAATGTAAGGTGCACATATCAAGTCCACGAGATTTGTCAGAACTCAAAGATGCCATAAAAACGCAAAGTTATCAGATTCCTCCTGCGACATTACTTTCATCATTTTATCAACAGTCTCCTGCATGCAATGCTTTATCGTTTGCAAAAGTGAATATGTTGAAACGTCGTAATTTCAAAAGAAGTTTTTTCCTCTCCTATCTTCTGCTGTCATTGGTCCTTTACAGTACTCTTCTTTGCAAGTATTTTATACGCCGGCTGTTTTCATTATACGTGCCAATCGACTCTGTATAAGGTGACGCCGATATAACATTGGCGCGGCCTAGAAATAACACTGGCATGCGATGGACATGGCATCATGAAAACAAGAATAATAATTAGGAACTATGTATTATAAAGATGGGAAACAATTTTATTAAATTATTACTTACCAAACAAATGAAAATCTGAAAAATTATACGTGTGCTTTATTAACAACTCGACAGGCATCAATGATTTCGAAAGGAAGAGTAGCCATTGTTGCAGATTTTTAAGTTACAGTTATAGTATAAGTGTAGTAGCAAATACCTTTAATTATTTAAATATTTATTTCAACTGCAATAATTAGTACAATAATTTGCGAGCGAGGTTAATTGAGTTTTAGCTTTTTAGTGAATGTACGTTAGTACTAATTTGTTCTCAACCCATATTAAAAAAATATTTTTAACAAAACAAAATGTAAAAATTTAAATGTAAGTGAAATTTAATCCAAATAATGATACGTTGCTCCCAACTTTTACTGAAAAAAGTGGTCAGATTAGAACTTAGCTTTTGGGTATCAATTCGATTCAAACTCTTTTATTCTCAAAGTGTTATGTTTCTCTAAACCCTAAATCTAGTAAAGTTCAAAGGCCAAATTTAGCTAAAACTGAGGATGCTAATTTTTAAAACTTTGAAATGAAATTCGAAAAGAACGGTTTCTCCCACCTTTTCCCCAAATTAATTATTTATAAAGATTCCTTTTACTGAAATCACCTTTTCCCAACAGGTGGTATGCAAGACTACAATTACGTCTGGGGTGGCACGATGGAGGTGACTTTCGAGATATCTTGTTGCAAGTTCCCGCGAAGCACCGAACTCCCTCGGTATTGGCAGGAAAACAGAAAGGGCTTGCTTCACTTCCTAGGGGAAGTGCACAAAGGTAAATGTATTTCTGTCTTACATATGCTGGTTTGTCTAATCTCGGAAGTTAAGTTTTCTCAAGATAGTTGTAAAAATGCTTTTCACTCTTTTTGAATGCTTAATTTAAAGGGCATTAAAGCTGCATGTTTAAATGCAATTTTTTTCTTCCCTTCCCCAGGCGTGAAAGGATTTGTGAAAGACTCGAGTAATAACCCCATTCCGAAAGCTGCCCTGAAGATTCGAGGTAGGGATATGACGTTTTATTCTACTAAAAGAGGAGAATTCTGGAGAATTCTGTTACCTGGATCATATATTATAGAGGTAATTTTCACTTATAGTCTTCATACTCCTACTTATTAAGGGCATAAGATGTTCAGAATCCCTAATGTCTATATTACCAAATACATTAAATGTACACTTTATCACATGAGATAAATATGAGTAACTTGTAATTGTTTTCCCTGATAATGTGTTGCAAACTTTGTTCCTATTTTTCATAGGTTTTATAACACTTTTAAAGTAACATCATTCTGAAACACTTAAAAAAGTGTTTAGAATATGACTAAGCTGTTTCAGTCATAGACTTATATAGAAGTCAAATTTATGAGCTAAAATGCTGAAACCTTTGCCTGTAATGAATTATCTCTTAGAGTTATATATGCTTGATTATTTCTTTCATCTTCACTGTCTATCGCTGAAAGATAAGTATTTTCCTCAAATTCACTCGCATGGCTACCATGTCGATTAATGTTGATGTTATTTGTTTGTCTTTAATCTTTTGTTTGTCAATTTTAAAGTTTTTTTTATTTTTTTTCATTTTGTTGGATTTTGTGTCATTTTATGTTCTATTTATTGTTATTAGTTTATTGTGTCTTATAATTCTGATTCATACTCAGAGCTATGAAATTTACTTAATTGCCTCATAATGTAAAGTGGATAAGGATGATTCTTTTCCCTTACTTCTCAAACACAAAGGTCATTAGAAGAGGAATATCTGTCTCCTCTTTTAAAATACCTTTATTGTTGCATAATCTTCAAGGGAGTCTAATGTGCAAGGGAGTCTAATGTAATATTAACAGTTATATGCGACTCTCATTTTTCAAAATTTTCTAATTACTGTTATTCTTACATCTTCATCAACTAAGCATTTACATGTTTAGAAACGATTTCGAATTCTTTCGCGAATACGTGCTTAGTTTTCTTGCTGAAGAACGGTAATACAATCAGGTCTTAAAATATATTGAAATTTATGTGATATTTACTGAAGCCACATAATTAATATACTAATCAGTCATCAAAATTTCATTCTGATCAAATTTGCAAATTTTTTCAGGCAAGAGCAGAAGGTTACAAACAGTCTGAGGCGGAATTCATTGTCACTTCTCAAGAAGTCACCATGCAGAACATCACTATGTATCCAACTAGAGTGGTAAGTGACCAGTCACAAGTATCTTCTGAAGGTCCTTGGGATAAACTTCTAGATAACGGACAGGAAATTATTCCAACGGCAGGACCGACTGTCAGTGGGGACAGCAGTACTGACTTGAATCATTTAGATACCAATGAAAAATACGACGAGTCAGCTGAGAAATTGCCTGCTGCATCTGAGCTTGATGAAGATGAGTACGCATCTGGTATAGGAAGTTCGAAAGAAGAGGAGAAATTCAAGCTCAATTTGACTGATTTAGCTTTTCCACCAACAGCTGATGCTGTATCCGCTGCTAGTATCATGGATGGCCATATCTGTTTGATTTGGTTACGTAGTTATTGTGCAGTATTGATAACATTATCACTGAGCTGGCGATTCTATCTTTAATCGAGGGAGACGGCTATTTGCTGGACTGTTACTCGAGAATGAAATACACATATAAAACGAAAGTTTTAATCAATGAATTCAGTGTTAAAGCTCATAAAAATGGTGGAAAGGAAATTAAAAAAGTACTGGTAGAATTCAGACGCGTCATTACGTTTAACATCCATCTCTTCCAGATACTTTGACAATTCATTGACCTCATTTTTGTATATTTATTGCCATTGACTGTAAATGATACCGATTTGTTTTTTGTTATTACTTTGAGTCACGTTCCTAAATCAGTTACTTGTTTACACATGTAAAGTACATTTAAGAATTTAAAAGATAGCGTCTAAATATGAGGGTAAGAATGACAGTACAGTGTATATACTGTTAGTGCTGTAAATACTATACAAAATCGATCTTCCATATATATTCATAACCACTTTGTGTACAGAACGAAATACTTTGTAGGTATATTAAATGCAGAAGATTATATAAAAGAGCGAGTATACTATAGTGTTGCAAACAATTTCTTATACGTATTTAAACTTAAAATTTTGCTAAATATTAGACGAAAATCAAATATCACGTGTTTATAACAGAAATGCGATGTTTGCCATATTAAGTGACGTACTTCTTAATGGTAATTTACCTTTGGCAAGTATTCTGTTTTCAGTTAAGAAATCAGAATATAATTGTTTTTAATTTCAGATGTGGTGTGAACTTTCTGAACTATTTTATTATATTTTATGAACTTCATGATAAAGCTCTGGTTTCTAATGCACGTATTTTCATTCGTTTTGAATGGAAACATTCATTTTGGCATTCTATTATGAATGTAAACCACGTTAATATGCCTTTAAAAATCGTGTTGAAATTGGTATTTTTATTTTTTCTCCGTTAGATATATCAAATTCGTTTAGTATTCTGTCATTGGAAACGTGAGGCATATGTCAATACTTAAGCGATTCCTCCGATTAGAAAATTTACGGTTCCCGACTCCTAAAAATTTCGGTTAGGAGACTAAAAACGTCCTTCATAAATAATTGACGATTCTGATTCAAGTAAAACATTTTAAATGTAAAATACTTGTGGAAAACATTTTAAGTGTAAAATACTTGTGGAAAACATTTAAGTTAAAATACATAGTTTTGAGACACGCATGCCGTTTTTTTTCACTGAGCTCTTCGTTATAACTATATTTCAGCATGTGCATTCTGTATCTTTAAGCAATGAAAAGCTTTCCTTTTGAATGACAGACACATTTCCAATCATTTTATTATTAGGTGCTTTTAGCTATTTTAATTTCCCTAAACTTGAATATGAACCCTTCAGAAAATTGTTCCTTATAGGAATTAAAATTATCTGTAGTAATAATAAAGTATAAATATTATCTTTTATTTTTTTAACCACTGCATGTTGGTTTTGATGCCGAAATTTTATTTGGGGATTAGGGCAGAGCGTTACAGGCTTTCGTTCAAAAACAGGTAAAATTACGATATTCTTAATTAATCATAATTATTAGGTGTAGCACATCAAACATGTGAATTCGGAACATTTGAAGGATTTAGAACTATTTTAAGTTACAGTTTAATATTTATTGTACTGCAAGTTAAATTTATGATTATCAAGTCTAATTATTTACTTTTCCTGTAATCTTTTTTTTCAGTCAAATTAAATTTCTGACATACATTGCATTTTACTTAATTTTCCAAAAATATTTACAAAAGAAGAATTCAACTTCAAAAAAATTAATATATGTTTTTCAAGGATTATTGTGAACGTTATTTTCATAACAAATTTAGTTTTGTATTTTTATTTCATCAATGTTTTTAATGCTAAAAATTCCTTTTAAAACGGAAAATCATCAGTCTAGTAAACTCGCACTTTTTCAGTGGTGCAATTTCTTTCCGAATAATACTGTAATTGGTGTCAAAATGAGGCAAATCTAGTAAAGATAATAATATGATGAAACACGTCTCTTATAATAAAAAATGTGAATATTGTAAAATACTTGTATATAATAAAAATATCTTGGCAACATTGATACTAAAGATAAAAAAATATCTGATATTTGAGAAAAGTAGGGAGGAATATTAATATGTAATAATTAAATGTTTAATGTGCATAAAAGTGTACAATCTCTTTTCTGCAGTTTGGTGTTGTTGCTTTACCTTTTTCAACCTCTGTGCCTTCGCCTGGGTGGTTTACTCCTTTTGACACTCAGGGTGTCCCGTATGACAGGAGACTAGAACTGGTTTGTTGGACTTGGCGAGGTATCAAAAATTTCATTTCTTGTACCTGGCAGGAAAGTTTCCAAAAATTAGCTTGGCACTAATTTTTTTAGAAAAGGAACATTTGACTACACGACACATTGACTGACTAAGAGACTGCAGAAAATAAGCTGCATTTTGGACTCACTGTGGACACTTCCAGATGTTTTGTTTTTTGAAATGTGGATGCCATCTACCTGTAGTTATATTGTTTTCAAACGTGTTAAGTGTTAGTTTTGTAAGTCATTAATCCTTACGCAGTTACCGGTCATAGTACAACCCTTGTGTGTGTTGGTATATAGCTGCTGCTGAATTCTCTTCACTTGTATGCCAACTCGTATTCACTCTTTTATTATATCAACCCATTGACTAGCAGTTAACTCAATCCATTATCTGTTACAAAATGCCGAGCCAATAACCACAATACAAGCTCGACACATCATAAAAGTTCCATATTGATTCACTGAGAGACGTATTAGTTCAGCTGTTTACCTACATAGCAGTTTAGATGCAATCATTAAATTGCTTACTCCAACTTCTAACCATTACCTTCTTTAGATACGTTTGACTATCATACTGTCTAGATCCATTAACCTAAACCATTCCATCATCAGAGAAGTGTTATGTTTCGAACCAAGTATAGCAGTTTTGATATATTTATATTTCTTCCTGAAATGACTCCCATACAAAAGGATCGTGTTATGTTTGGAATTAAGTATATAGATTTTGACATACTTTGCATTTGTTTCCGAAATGATTCTGTGTATTACTAAATATCTTTGTAATTATTTGTCGTAAATCTACGGCCTCTGTCTAAGGAATCAATCAAATGAAACAGACATTTAGACAATGATACGTTTTTATTATTTAACACCTGTTAATAATTTATTTATTGTAATTTACAATTTTCATAGAATAAACTTTTTTTACTTTCTATACTTCTTCTTCGAGGAAATTTAAGTTTTTTTCTTACTTACTAAATTTCCGTTTAGGAAACACAAAAAAGTTGCATATGAAAAATAGGTTTTTAAAAGAAATCAGAAATGGAAAAAAGTTGACTATGAAGAAGATTATAAAAACTATATTTCATTTAATGCAAAATTACGAATTTTAACGTTTCTCCTAATAGAGATTGTAAGTAACATTTTTGAATTAGTGTGTTTCTAATGTAAAGTTTCTTTTTAAAAGTTTTCTTTCGAAAATATAACATACGTAGCTGTCTCCCGCAATCTTTGTATGCAGTCTTTCCAAACATCTTGGGTATGTTTTGTCATACGAGTATGGGCTTTACCCCTTTCTCCAGTAGTTTTATTGTATGAGTAAGGTCTTCTTCTCTTTCTCCAGTAGCTCTATTGTATGAGTATGGTTTTTTCACCCCTTTCTTCAGTGGAAATCATTTTCCTATTAACAGCAAAACTAGTGCAAAAACTAAGTTTCAAATATTTTTACTAACGTATATCATTTGAAAAAGGTTTTCGAATTCCGAAAACTGTTATATTAATTTGATAAACTACAACTCTCATACACATTATTTGATTCATTTCCTTAACTAGAAATTTGATCCATAGCCAAATGTTATTGATCGTGCAATCTTTTTTAAACATCGCGCATATAAGTTAAAGATTATATAATTAAATTATAAAATTTCGCTTTAATTATATATTAATTATATATTTAACTATACATCTGACGATAAACATTGTAAAGGTATTTTGATTTACTTTATCATTCATTTTTTTCAATTTTAATTATGTATTTACATTGCTTTCAGTTTTAAAAAATTTCATTCTTTTTTAGTATTATCAAAGATTTTATGTTTCTTTCCATTTTATATTTTAATGCCTGGATTTATTTAAGCTATTAAAAATGTGTACATATTATAAAATATTTATTTTCTTAATTATTATGACTAATTAGTAGTTATAATAAATATCATATCCTTAATAAGAAGTGCTAATATCATTATTTTAGGTTTTAAGGATTTATTTTAGTGATTTTTGGAATTGCTCTAAAATTAAACCAATTACTTTAAGTATCATGTATTTTGCTACCGCTGATAATTAATTTTCTCAATTTAAATTTATGGCAGAATAGATCTGTTGAAGAAATAACTCTTCAAACGATATTTTTTCATTCTAAAATTTTATTTGAAGTTCTTCAGTGTTACAGTAGTAATATTCCCGAAGATAATTTTTAATAATCTTATTTTTAATTCTCACAGTTTAACAGTTAACCACTGACAGCATATTACAATGCACCATACTTTATTAGAAGAGTGCTATTCACTTATTCGTCAAAATTTTAAATTATGAAATGTATACTTTTGCATTGCTGTAAGAGTTTCCAGATCTACCGTTATTTCAAAAATGTAATTGCAATAATTATTAATAACTATAAATTATCAAATTAAATTTCTTCAAATTCGAAACATAAAGCTCGACAAAATGGCTGAAAATCTTCTGTTTTGCATTGATTAACTTTCATGATGGAGAAGAGTTACTATTTTGTGGATGCAGTATTTATGGATACGGAATGTCGATCTGATATGTCTCTTACTTTCTCATCAGAAATTTAAAATATATCATTATAGCCCTATTTTGTATATAGGAGTCACCACATTAAAAAATACGAACCGTACATCAGAAATTATACTTTCGACTTTGCACATAGCAGCTGAAGCATGAATTTTAATTTTCATGTATATTAATAGTCTGAATCTTTATATAATTAGAGCACTTATCAATATTTACGTTTGATACATTTTGCATGTAAATGTATGAAATTATCGTACAAAGTTTAATTTTCGTAATCTAATCATGCTTTGGTTTAAATATTCATGAATTAAAAAACATTTATTATGCTGTTTAGGAATAAATATTAATATTAAATAACCTAGGTGAAGAAGACATATCGAGACTCATTCAAAGTTAACATTTAAATAACTGTTATTGAATAATATTAAATATCCTTGCTTATATAATCTCCTGCGGTCCATGGGCGTTTGCACTTCTAGTGTCTTTTGGGTACACTGGAGTCATTAAAATATATGTAGCAGAAAATCTGTCGAGACATTGATGACAGAAAAAGGAAAGCCCGAGTCACTCGAATTCAGTTTTCACGGATGCTGACGGCAGAGACTGGCACATGAATGGTTTTGTCCTTGTTATCTTAATATTTTAGTTTACCAATGCGATCTTCTATTTACTGCTGCTATTTTCCTGTGAATCAAAATAATAGACACTTCAATTACTTCCATACTGAAATCTTTTTAAGCCTGCCTTGACTAACGCTAAAACATATATTAGAACATCCTAGCATTCACTACCAATTTGCAATATATCCCATGTGCATTTTTGATAGAAATTACATTTGTGCGTCTATAGATGCATATATTTGTTTCTGGTACGCATAAGCAATATTTAAATCATTTTGGTGCAAACCCTCATGTAAATAAGTTTTACTTATTGGAAAACACTAACTAAAAGACGTAAGATAACTAAGACGTTTTTAGGTGGAGCAAGAGGCTTTCTTTCTCCACCTAAAAATACATTCCCTTACGATAAGAATGTTGCGAAGTGACAGGCTCTAAATGTGTGAAATCGGTGCATTGAGGTATTTTTTTGCTTTATTATATACGAAAGGGAAGTTAATATAATATTTAGAAAATACATCAGTTGACGTATACAAACTTAGTAAGACAAAGTAACGGTAAGGACATAAATAAACTGAAAATGCTCAACAATAAATCCTTTTGAAATCTGCGCTGAGAAATTTTATTCAGCAATAAAACCAAAGTTTCCAGTTCTGTGGAGCAGCGATTTTAGTATTCGAGGTACATAATGTATTTGAATAAATCTCTGTCACCCGCAAGGTGTATTACTCACTATTTCAAACTTCTTTTCAGCACAGAGAGCTGTAAAATAGGAGAGAAATAGGCAAAAAAAAAAAAAAAAACTTTGTCATAAAAAAAAAAAAAAAAAAAACTTTGTCAGGTTGAAGACAAAAATGCACTTCAAGAATCGATAAATGCGGTTTTTCATTCAGTAGTGTCGTTTTTGGGTAGGGAGATTAAAAAGTATTTTATTTTCTCTATGACTCCTGTGCTCATTTTCTATTCTTTCGCGTTTGTTTATAGAAGAACAAAGTTTAATTTATTCTCCATAACGTTAAACTTTCTTACATGAAAAGAGTTTTCTTATATTCATAAAACGGAAAAATAAGTTGAAACAAATATTTCATCAATGAAAAGAATTTTTGAAGCGTTAAATTACTATTTCTTCGAAATTCGAAGTCTAAAACTATTTCCTAATAACAAAGGTGCTTTTGTATTCCAGGGACTACGCCAAAAACACAAATCTATCTTTTTTGTACTTTTTGATAGTTTTTAATTTTTTAAAATATGCTAAAAATCATTTAGGTTAAAATGTGATTTGTGTTTCAACGAAATATATTTTCTAAGTTTTTTTCTGATGCTTTACCTTTTAACAAAAGAAAAGATTATATTTTCTAAAAAGAAAAGTATTATATAATTTGTAATTGAAAAGAAATTACGCAGTTACTAAAAGAAATGTGTCATGACCTAATTCACATGACAAGCCTTTAAAACTCATTTTCGAAACAACAGTTTTATAAATTTGTGTTTTTGAAGTCGACACTATATATTTTCTTATATTTGCAATTATCTAAAGAAGCTTACCTTTATAAAATCAATTTTACATTAAAGTTGTTCTCTAAAACCATAAATTGTATTGCAAGTTTAGCACAAACATATATGAATTTCTTAAGGCAATACTAATTTGCAGAAATTCCTTACGGAATGGTATGTGTGTAATATACATAAAAAAATAATTCTAAGCAGATAACACTATCCACTTGGAGAACAAAAAAGGAATTATTTCACGTATTATCAAAATAAAAATTGAATTCTCCTTTTTTCCCTTGTTTCTACCGAAAAGATAAAAAGCAACCGGTATGAAACAAATATGGTGTTTTAATTTTATTGTGGAATTAATTCAGTAAAATTTTTAGTAATAGCAAACATAAATTTATTATGTAATATAATGATGCGATAATTAAATTTAAATTCGAATGCATTGTATATAAATGCAATTTATATCTTTTATTTAAACAATCTAAATATGTTTGGACATATCTTTTCCTATATTAATTGCACATTGCAGTAAATTCAATTCAGTATGAAACAGGCATGCGTTTTATTCAATATGAAATTGAGCTGTGTGTAAAAATCTCTGAATATGAAATGAGTTTTCAGATATTATTTCCTTTCAAGTATTCAGAATGAATGCTATTTACTGTTGTTTGCAAATGAAAATTAATCCTGAAAATGTGAATTTTTTATGAATAATATTTAAAAAATTTTGCCCAACTAATTAAATTTAAAGCAATAATATTGTGAACGAAAATATTATTTTCATATTTTATTAGTAACGTTATGAGTTATTTAATCATGAAATAAGTGAGTTTCGACTGTAAAATTTATTTGCTGGTGTGGTTATATCTAAGTGTAGTAATACGTGAGTTATCAATGTTCCGTATCCTCTGTCATTTGTCATCATTATAGCACCTTATTATTATTTACAGCTTTGAAAGCTACTTGTGTACGGTATAGATGTATTTCATTAGTTTTAAGAAAGCATGGACATACTTCTAGCATTCGGTTTTAAATAAGAGAAGTAATTTTTTTTTAATTTTTCAAATAAATTTTTTTTCTGATGAAAGCAGATCGTGATACTTGTCTCTCAAAATGCACTGAACCATTTTATAAACGAAATTAAGGAAAAAGTCATGTTTTGGTGATTGCAGATGTGTATAGTTCGTGAAACAGTAATTCACTGTATGCTGCTTATAAAATGCTGTTAATAATAACTGCCAGTGTTAATTAAATATTTACCATTTAGACATGCATTATGTTTCGGGTAAATAATTTACAAGTGAGTACAAAATTTGTTTGTGATTATACACTGAAATTACGATATATGTTAGAGATTGTAAATTAAGTATTCATATTTATGAAGTGCCATTCACAACTGCGACATTCCATACTATTTACCCCATAGCTAGATCAGACTAGATTATATATTCATTTTTGTGTAATATTTTCTTCTCATTTTATGATTTTTAAAAGTCTGTGGTGAAAGTTTTCCGTAGTTTTCCAAGCTCCTACTAACATATTTATTAAAACCATTCATATTATAGCTCTAGTAACTTCTGAAAACTTTCAAAATACTTTATAATGTATGTGTTTGGATGAAATCATCTAGCCCTCTCTCTCAAAAGAAAAAAGAAATTTTTAAATTTCCTTGTGATGGAAAATTCCGTGGAGTGATATTCTCCTGTAAGAAACAGTCTTCCAATTTGTCTTACTAATAAACTGTTGAATTTTTATACTAAAGCCTTCTGTCTTTTCTTTGGGTTCTTTTTGTCTTTCTTACTGTTTAATCGATTAATCTTATAATTTGTATCGCAACATGTTCTATTATAAGTAATAAATCATTTTGCGTTTTATAATGTTTATGTTTGAGTAGAAAAGCATTTTATTTCCCCAATGTTTTTAAATAAATGCTCTAGAATATGAAAACGCGGTACTTAACTTAAAAATGTAATCCTATTGATATGTAATAAAATCAATTTTGTATAATATAATTTGCGAAATATTTTATATCCAGTCCAGTATAAATATATTGAAATGTATTCAGGCACTTTAATATGTCATCACGTGAATGTTAAGCAGCATAAAACAAATTAAAGAAATAAAGTTTAGAGCAAAATAAAGTTCCTTTAACGATTTTTATATAAATGTAAGAATTACAAAATTAAGTGAGAAAGCTGCAATTCTTCTAATTATTGTATCAAAATTTTAGTTTAGTTTATAATTCATATTAGGCATACTCCACTTCATCAGGTAATTTCTTTAAATGTACAAAGGTTTCCTTGGGCCCAAATAATTTTTTTTAATTTAATTAAATCCGTTGATCATATCAAAGGAGATCTTATAAAAGAAGGTTTATGAGATCGAAAACAGTACAAAATGCCGTATTATCACTATTTTTATTAAACTATTAATGTACGTTTTATAGTTCATTATTACATTATTTATGTTTAGGTGTATTATTTATATTTTGGATTCGCCAATTATTTTCTATGCAAAGTGTAAACTATTTTCACATAACTTTTCAACATATGCGTAAAGTCATTGTAAAAATTGTATATTAAACGTTTCATTTCCATACAAATAAATAGACAAATCAAAAGATATTGGATAACTTTGAGTTGATCCTAAAAACTATGTCCTTACTCCAGGGCTGGAAAAAATAACGTATTACATAAAATAAAAAAAGGAATTGTATTTTTTATGTTTTAATAAAAATATCTCTAATGATGCTACTCTCGCGACGATATGTTTTACAGAATTCTGAACTTCTTAGCTGCATGAAAAGCACATTTCTAGAATGCTTACTGGTTCGATGTGTTATGATATTTATTTTCTACCATAAAAATTTTTCGATGGTGTTTTTGTCGCAGCTGTATATTTTATTACAATGTTTTCTTCTTGCTTACTTTTGTACTAACTTCAAGAAACTAGCGTTAAACACTCGGATGCCTGGCCACGAAGCCTCACCCTAAATCGAACACAGTTTGACGTGACTAATATATTTTCCCCTAACACCTGATACTCCGTGTTGTTGTAGCAACAAGAACAAGAACTCCGTGATGTTTTCTGTTGGCATCTTTTCTTAGTAACCAGAAAAACAAGTTTATAATACGAAACATTGTAAACATAATGTCTTTATGGAAGAAAATGAAGGTTTATATTCAGTTTTAGAATTCATATGTAGATATATCAGTTACATTGGCTTGCTATGAGTTTCCGAATGTCAAGCTTCGAGGCTGAATTCAAAAATGACATTAAAAATTATGTAACATATACTATTATTACAGAAAATTTAAGTTTACATCTCATTCTGGATATATTAATATCACATATTTTAGTTACGTAGTACAATTTAAATTAATTATAAGGAATGCACAAAACTGAATGTAATCCTATCAAAAGCCTTAATACTGTTATTTTGCAAAATGAAAGAAAATACATATTTTTAATGTTTGACCCTTCCGTTTGTCTTTAAGAAAATACGAAAATTTGAAATCCGTCTCACCCATCAGAATTTAGTGATCTTGAATGATGAGGGATAGGAGACATTTTAAAATAATGGTTCCACTTCTTGGTCAGCAAACTAGTTATAGGAAGTTCTGTGCTACATACGTGAGTGGGTAAAGAGGCAAAAAAAAAGCTGCTTCTTGTTATAGAAACACTGTAATAAAAACTATTTAACATTACAGCAAAAACATTTTACATGAAGGCATTGTTAACATTAACAACAAACAGACAAAAAAAACCCGACGAAATCAATTTTTGAAGGCAAAGATGCAAAATTAGAATTTTTATGAATGTGTTACTGAGTTCTTCCCATTAGAAGTCAAGCATAATGAAGGTTTCATTTCTTAAAAAACTTCTTAATAATTCACTTAGGCCTCTGTCTGTGTGGCTATAGATGAAAATACACTCATGTCCATAAATTAAGGATAATGCAAAACCAGGCAAAGGACGAGTTAGAATCAAACCAAATTTGACTTATTTGTAAAGCTTATTTATTAAACAAAAGGTAAGGAGCAAAAAAAGATGCTATATGTTTGATATTATTAAAACAATTAGCGATTTTTTTTCCTTGGTTGATATTATTAAAACAATTAGCGATTTTTTCTCCTTGGAGCAAATTGCAAAAAAAAAAACCTATTTACAAAAAAACAATATTGCATGGTTGGTATGATTGTTAATACATTGTATGTCTCCCAGACGATGCAATACAGTCCGTACAACTACTAGGCATGTTGAGTATCCAATTATCGATCTGATCTTGGTGAATATTACACCACTCAAAAAGCAATGCTCTCCGAAGTTCCGGTATACACCAAGGATGAGGTTGACGGGCTGCAACTCGTAGGCCAAGCATGTCCCACACGTGCCCTACTGGATTCAAGTCCGGTGAGAATGCTGGCCAGTCCATACGGGTGATATCCTCCGATTGAAGGCATTCGCTTACGATGTTTGCACGATGAGGACGGGCGTTGTTATCCATAAACACAAATTGTGCGCGCATGGCGCCCCGAAACAAACGTACATGTTGTTCCAGAATGACGTCCCGATAGATTTGGCTTGTCATGGTTCCAATTTGAACATGCAGGTCAGTTCTGGAACCCAGAATAATTCCACCCCAAACGAGCACTCCTGCACCACCGTAACGGTGTCGTTCAATGATGTTTTCTTGGTGGTAACGGGTACCTGGAGCTCTCCATATGAAAGTCCGGCGAGAATCAGACTGCAAGCTAAACCTGGACTCGTCGGAAAACATCACACAAGCCCACTGTTGCGGTGTCCACAATGCATGCTCTCTACTCCAGGCTAACCGCAGGCGACAGTGAGTTGCAGTAAGTGGAACGCATCTGACAGGTCTACGAGCATATAGACCAATCTGTCCTAAGCGTCTGTACACGGTCTGCCTTGAAATTGTCGTACCAGTGGCTGAAGAGAGCTGACGAGACAGGTCTGAGGCTGTGCTCCGCCTGTTTCTTTTGGCAGTAACTGCCAAATCCCGGTCCTCATTCGGCGTTGTAACTCTGGGGCGACTTGTGCTGTAACGTCTACTCACATTACTATCATCTTAGAATCGTTACCAAAGCCTGGAGATGACACTCTGGGCAATTCCAAGTTCGTCTGATACTTCCAGTTGGGTACGCCCACATTCCAGACGACCGATAATTCTGCCACGTAAAAAATCATCCAAATGCGTCCTTTGTGTCATAACTATTCGGTTATTGCACTGAAATGCTTATAAAGCGCCTGCGAACAATTTTTCTTCTTTGCCTGTATTCCTTATATATCACTCTCTTACACTCTCGTCATTGTGACGTACCATTGGTGTCATCTGGTTAGTTTCTGAAATTTGCATATGATTCTTGAAGATGTGTGTAGTGATTTTACGGGTGATATATTTATTTTAGAGTTTGATTTCCGTGTGACTCCGAATTATCCTTAATTTATGGACATGAGTGTATATTGCAAAAATTAAAATCTTCAGGCTGCTAAGTAATGGATGTACCTTTCACGCCCAAACCACGTTATTTAAATATCAAGTGCGCGTGTAAACAAGAAACGTGGAAAACATTTTCACTATGACATTCAACAGATAGGAAAATGATACTACGTTGGTTGGAATGCTAATGTTGGAAAGTATAGCTGCATATTGTGCCGGAAAAATTCAGGCACATTACATAAAGAGAAAACCTAATTAATTCTTCTTTACTAACAAAAGCGGTCTATCGTCTTATGTGAAAAACTGTATTTTAATGTCCTGTATAAAAATATTTGCTATTCTTTTCTCTGTAAAATACTTTTGACTAGAGTACACGTGATGTGTCTATGAGTAATATTTCTTACTCACATTTTTTTATTTCAGTTTTTTTTCATTTTCTGAAAGTACTATGTATATATAAATATCAATCAAGGAAGCGTTAAGATGAACTGTAATAAAAGAGGGCATCGTGAAAAATATCAAGACTTTTTAAGTTTCACGATTCCTAAAAATTGCGAATTCAGTATAAGTTTTAAGAAACTTTTCACAGAAAATTAAATCTCCGAAGTCTGTTTCGGTAAACTTCTGTATGAAATGCACAACTCAAGTGAGTTACTAGAAGAAAACTAAATGCAAAACACTGATTTATTTTTTCATATTATACGTGAATAGCAAACATTTCGAGAGGAAATTAACATTATTTCTTTCAGGTTCTTCAAGTATAATCTTGCAAAAACTACGAAATTCTTTCAGACGGATGCCTAGTTTTGAAGAGCGACGTAATCAGATTCTATTTATTTCGTTAACACTGCGACAACATCGACTTACGGAATTTAAGTAATTCTTTTATTGCCTTAATGAATAACAAAAACCTAATTTTTATAAGTTTATTAAGGATAAAGAAGAAGAATAAAATAAAACGTGTTATTTTATTTAAATTTAACGTTTGAGTATTTTAATAATGTATTTAAATATTAGCCTAGAATAGACAGATACGCTAAAAACCATGGTAAAATCACTAAACGTCAAACGAGAGCTTATTGAGCATCTAGCAATTTCACAATAGTTGTCAAAAAGAGAATTTCCTTGGAGCGTCTTGTTTCATTTTTGGTTGAAACAAATAGTCAAATTATCAAACGTACAGTCAAATTAAGGCAGTCTTTCAGATAATACTATTTCTAATGTTAACTCTAACCTCAAGAATTTACAACCAATGTTTTCCAATAATTATGTAAGAAAATAATTTTCTTTACTAATTTAGGTATTAGACTTTACTAATTTAGGTGTTTATCCTGGTTGTGGAACTTCTTTGCTTTCCTTTCTCTTGGAATAACAGAAATCTACATGAAGTTTCGTACTAACACTGGTGCTGGGAAAATATTTTAAGGCATAGTAAGTACCTTATTTTCTTTTACTGTAAGACTAATGTTTCTCTTATTATATATAATATAAAGTACTTAGATATAAAGTTTTCCAAATGACAGTGTGAACGTTAAAATAACATTATAATATCAGAAAGAGACAATTTTTATTTTGTATGTGCAAAAACTAAAAATAAGTAAATATTATTTTTTTCATGATCTTCTATTTTCTACTTTTCTTTCTATAGTTATCTCAAATAAATAAGGCTGAAATTCAGTTGCATTGTTAAATAGGGTAATTACTAAGAATAAGAAAGGGAGAATTGTTGATCAAAGTGTGTAATGGATGTTAGTAAATAACATTTTTTTCCCTAGTATATGTTTTATGATAATGATGAAGTTGTTTATATTTGCATTAATTTATTATTCATATTTCATGTTATTATTTTTGAAGAAAATTAGTTTTGCAATGTAAGTCGTGAACTTCGGCAACAACATTTATTATTCTATTTTTATATGATCTTATTATCGATGAAAATTAGTTAAATTTGTAATTCATTAGCTTCCACAAAAATGCACAATGTTGTTCAGAAATATTCAACATCTTCCATGGGAAGATTCATGCAAGGGCAACATGAATAAATTTTTACCCTGATTAAATAACTTTATTTTGTCATAATTATAATATTTCAACCTAAATATTTAGAAGTTAGTATTATAAAGGTATTTTCTCCCTTCTTTCCGCATGCCTTCATAGTGTAACTGGTAGCATACTCGATTTCTCTTTTTTAAAATGTTAAATATAGTTGGTTTTAGCTGTAAGCTGAAATTGTGATTCTTAAGTCTTTTCTAATGACCTTCTGATGGAGTCTAATGGCGATAAAACATCGCCATAAGTCTTACTCCAGTACTTGACAAGTAGATGGATATCAGAGCCAATGATGTTTTTTTTTCTTTTTTCGTGATGAATGCGCAGTCATTCATGTACTGCGATCGAATCTGATCGTCATCTCGGAATTTCGCTCCAATCTGGAGTGCACCTATCTCTCATGCCCAGTAAAGGTATGCTGCAGAAGAACTTGACCATTAGCCACATAACGAAAGAAAAGCTCTTAGCAAATACGGATCCAATTTTCTTTTATTTCAGGGAGTTTTCCCATAAATTAATTTGCGTTGTTATAATATTAATTGTTATAACAACAATTTGAAGAAAGGTTTACGATGTTAATGAAATAGGTTCGAATTTCACATTATTTACCATTGGAAACCATCGTGAATAACGCCCCAGAAAATCTGCAAATAGAGCTAATTAATTTACACTATAATCTAAACGTCTCAAAAAACTGCATGGTTATGACTTTCTGTTATAAGAATAATCCTTTTCTTTGACACTACATTTATATGCGAACAGTTTCTTTAGCAGTTAGAAATTAATCAATGTATAAGATACTTTCTCCCTCCTTCCACATGTCTTCGTGGCGCCCGAACTGAAAGGTGGTAGATATTAATTCGTCACCACCAGATTTTCGCGACTGGGGCTCGGAACACACACGGCGGTAGCACACTAGGCGCGTATTCGAGAGGTCCATATTCGAGTCCCGGAGAGAGCGTTGCTCATTTTTCATGTCTCTTGCTTCAGATATAATCTAATAACTCTAAAGGGGCGCACACTCGGCGCGTATTCGAGATGTCCAGGTTCGAGTCCCGGCGAGAGCATTGCTCATTTTTCATGTCTCCTGCTTCAGAATAACTTAATGGCTCTACAGATCTAAAAATAAGAACCAGATTGGCTGATGAGCATCTAAAAATTGGGATGAAGATATTTTATAGTAATATTTCCCCGAGACTACAAACTTTATTAAAATCAAAGCGCAGTGAAGTCCTGCGGTAAGGAATAAAGATGTTTGTTTACATAATGAGAACCAAAATTATTTACATGGTATGTATTGTTTTTGAATGTGTCAAACAAAAAATTAATAAATGAAAGAAAGAGATTTATTGTTAATTTATTTTCCATCTTGAAACATTTTCGTGATTTGTTTGTTTTTAGCTTGAGTAAGTTATTTAGTGATTTATTCAAGATACTAAAATTATTGAAATAAATGTCAGTCTGCAAATTTAAAATGTAACCGTCAATATATTTGAAATACGAAATACAGCCATCAGAAATTGCTTGCAAATGCAGAGTCATTAGGTTTTTTTGAAGGAAGAGACGTGAAAAATATTCAGTGCCCTCGCCGGGACTCGAACTCTGGGCCTCTCGAATTCTCTTCGTGTTTGCTTTCGATTACAACATGATGGAATGCGGCAAGAAGGGAGAAAATATCTTATGTACCTACCTTTTAAACAGCGACTACGGATTAGAAGCCTCAGTCGCGAAAGCCTAGTGGTGACGAAATATAGTTCGTTACCTTTTAGTTCAGGCCCCACTTGTAGAATAATTATGTTTTATGATAGCAGGAGACATAAAAAGTGTACACTGCCCTCGCTAGGATTCGAACTCCGGACGTCGTAAATAGGCGTCGAGTTTGCTTCCAGTTACACCGGCAGAAAGCATGCGGAAAGGGGGGGAGGAGAAAATATTTTACACAGATACTTTGAGACTCCAGACACAAAATAAATAGGAATTTTTTTCTTTGGATCATAATTATTACCATTTCTGTATGGTTTAATAAATGTTTAGTAAACAAATTTTAAATTTAGTTTTATTTAAAAAAAACTTTTCAAATTATTAAAAAATAAACTTTTCAGCTATCTTCTTATCGTGCATTCGGCTCACATGCAATAGGAGTTTTAGACATATGATTTAATATATCAAGACTTTGCCCCCCGTACTCATATTGCACATGCTCTACGGAATTGACTCTTCTTGATTGATATGACGGATTGGTCGATTATTAATGTTCAGTACCTATGCCACATTCTTTATTCTGATGCGCCAGGTTTCCCATATCATGCTCTTATCGAATGTGATATTGTCTTTCGTAAATCTAGACTCAAGCGGGGGAGGAATTCGTCGCTCTGGAGACGCCAGTCTCACTTTTCTTAGTCGATTTGCCAAAAGTCGTATTTGTCAAAAGTCGCCAGTCTTCCTCTTTATTGACTCGTATACCTGCCTACATATTAAATCCTCATGTGCCGATGAATCTTTGTAGGTTTCAATCTTTCGCTTAACAAAATTCTAATTTCGCCTCACTAATCTTCCTTGATAAATATAACAAGTTCTTATACAT
>KK114196.1:906996-942584 GCA_000611955.2 Stegodyphus mimosarum | reverse complement strand
TTCTAATACATGCCGTAGGCGGGTTAATACAATTTATTAGTAGACCAAGGGCACTACCTAACACACCTAACACGAAATCAGGCTTAAATTCTCTTTCTCCTACAGCTGTTTCTATTTTCTTTTGAAAAACCTAATATTAAATTTAATACTGAATTTAAAATTTATTTTTTTTAATTTAAAACTTTTAAAAATTATAATTAAGTATGTAATGATTCCTGTTTCATTGTAAATGTTTTAGGTATAAGCATTAACTAATATATATGTAAGTATTTGAAATGTTATCAAAATTTATTACATGTGACCTAGGAAAATAAACTAAATTTTATATTTTCATATTTATGTTTTGAAAATATTAAAAAGATGCCAGTGAAATCGACGCTTTTCATATCTATTGTTACGAATACCAGAAGAAATTTAATAATGTATACATATATGTTTAACTGTTTATTCACTGCTTCAAAATACATCAAATATTTCATATTTAAATACCTGGGAATTAAATAATTTTGACACATTTTTCTGCTTCTTTATGAAAGTTATATTCATTTCTGCAGCATATTTTTAAAATACCTGTTTCATTATTTTTTTCTATAACTATACATAAAATTTCATCATTTAAAGAATTGAAAATTAAACAAGAAAGAAATGATACATTTATTTTGAATAAGGTTACTGCAGAAATTATACATTTAATTTTTAATCTATAAAATTTCGCAGATGAATATGTAACATTTATGATGCCATGAATTTCAAGTCGCAGTGCTCTATGACAATGAGATTTAATATTTTTGTTATGAAATCCAATTTCTTTTAGTTTCGTTGACTGCTTGAGATAATTCGGTAAATCGGCCAATTTTGTCAAATTGTGTTTGATGACCTTATTGAATTCTTCATTAAGAAAGTCAAATACTCTTCTAGATAGTTTCCAGTTAATTTTGTTTCCAATATCAAGAAGTTTCCTTTTATTATTATTAGTTATCGTTAAAACCTGAAATCACATCAGCCAAATATATTTAACCATTATTATCAATTCAATCCTAGCGAGTCGGTGAAAACCAGAATAAGCTCAAACGTGGGCGAATTATAGATCTAGTGGAGAAATTTCGGTTGCTATGATATTTTCTGACAAGGTGGACAATATTTTTAATCCCTAAATGAAACGTTTCCTGTATCTCAGTATCATGCCTGCTGTCAGCGTAAAGGCTTTTATATTTCCCTGTTTATATAGTAAACATGTATGTAGTCTGAATTGAATTAGTAATATGAAATTTAAAAATGCATTTAAGTAAGCCAAAGAGTCTGTCAAAAGAATTATATAATTCAATAAATATGCACTCCTAAACTCATTCTTACTCATTCTCTCGTACTTTTGACAGTGTAAAACTCATTATACATTATACTAAGTAATACTCCTATAGAGTAAATAATTATTCATGCCAGCAATCTGTCGCGGTAAACGTTTCTTGAAACTATATAGATCATTATTTATTCAATGACTACTTTAAAAAAATTATCTTCTTATTTGTTAAGCTTGAATTATTATAAAGCGATTGTGTTATCTTTAATTGCAGGAATTAATAGCTAGACCACTCATTCCTATAATTTATAGAAAACTGAATAAGCATTTTATTCACATGGCTTTTGGACTTAAATCTCATACGTGTGTTAGCTTTTTTTGTTGTACATAGTTAAGTAATTATTGCTTAAAAAACAATAAATTTTAGAAAGTTTATAGATCTAAAAAAATTTTTATTTTATAAGCATTTATTAATATTAAAACTTTTTACCTTTAACTTCTGTAATTTAGCGCCTTAGTTCTATCAAAAATGTTTCATAGTATCACTATTGATGTAAGTTTAAATAAATTCATATACTTCAAAACTTTTTCTGTCACTTCATCGCTTTTAGTACAGATTTTATTAACACCACTAAGGTAGGAATATGTATGTCACGTCCTTAAAAAAGTGCTTGTGCTGTCTTTTATTTTACAACTTTTGATCATAGACAAATATTTCCAACTTTAGAAATATTTTAAATTGTTATTATTTTTTACAAAGAGCTGCTCTAATCTTCCGATTCCTTTGAAAAATCTAGAAGATACTGGAAAAAACTGAAAGATATGTTTTGTAATAACAATTCTCTTTCAATTGCAATTGAATTCGAGTTCAGTATAATTATCATTAGAGGAAGCATGGTAGACGGATTACTAGTAAAGGGCAATTTGAGTGTTGCATGTCCACATTTGAGAATGTTGTGATTCTGTCAAAACCTTTACATCTCTTCATCAAGTCCAAGGAATACCGTCTTTTCTAGTTCTAAATATATATGAATTTATTATATTGTATTATTTTATAATAAAGTGCAATTATATTGTATTATTTTATAATATAGTGCAATATAAAGTACAATGTAATAAAGAATAAAAAGTTGACTTCGAAACACTAAAATTTGATCCTGATACTTTATTTCAAACTTTGAGAATTTTAATATCTTTTTCGGCCTTTGTTGCAGTATCAGTTAAAAAAAAGAGTAATTCAGGGTTCATATATTGTCTTATATGTCTTTCAGCGAGACATTTTATGATTTATTAAGGTTCAACATTTATTAATATATAATTTTGTTTGTTTACTTTAAAATCAAACATATAAAGTGCTCTATTAAACTGGAAATATTTTTATTTGTTGTAAGTAATGCTATGAGATGACTTAGTGCCAATACTGAAGAATGTCACTAGCTCCTAAAACGCGAATTCTATAAGGTATTCCGACTATAAAGATACCAAAATGTATTCATCAATACATACTTATTAATAAGTACGGCAATAGGCATAACAATGCTTGTCGGAAACCATTTTCTTAATCAATATTTCAATTTTAATTGCTTATTGACTGCTTACAGAGTTTTGTGCGACTCCTGAGTATGAGCACAAAATTAATTAATTTAAATTTTAAAGTAATTTTTTTCATTAAATATCTCGGTTAATTTTTCTCGTACGGGACTCGAACTTTGCATGTTTCATTTTTTAGAGCAAGCATAAAACTTTACTTAATATAACTCTATGAATGGGCACCCGTGTAAAATCATAGACTTTAAAAAACTTTAGAAATTTTTAGAAAATTGACTTAATCGAAAAATTCCATAATACGGATATTTCCCTTATTTAAAACATTTTTTGCGATTGGAAGTAAATGTCTACAACAACATTTGGCAAATGAAGGCCGCATGAGGACTTTTGTGGATGCGGTTCATATATATATACTTGTGTCCTGTCTCTCACTTCAAGTGTGTATTTCTTCTTATAACAAGAATGGAAAATGCTTAATCTGAAGGTGTTAAAAAATGATGATGACTTAAAAATATTGCTTTATTTTTAGTACAATTTAAGAATTTCACAGCAAAGCTGAAATCTATATAATTTTTTATAGACTTGACAGAAAACTCAATGTGAATTAATTTCGAAGACTGTTAAAAGATATCAAAACCTGGTTATTAAATCAAGGAGACAATGAAAGTATTTAAAGGTGTATGACATATCCATTGATAACATTACTAATTAACTATTAGGAACTTTTTATAAAGTTCTTAACGAAGATAATAGAAGTTGTTCTCCTTTTTACCACTATATATGCGCATATATGTTACATGCCAAACCTGAGCACTTAAATCGAATAAAGAAGTCAGCAGCATTCACTTAGTAATCGAAATTGCCATTAAAACACTAAAATTATTTCATAGTCTTTTTAACTAAAGAATACAGCAATGTATTCCGTAGCATCCTTTTTAGTTCTATATAAGTGAAATATTTTTATTTCTTTGTAAAAAAATAGAGTATTGTCATCGCGAAAAACTTCGGGTTTCAGATTTCAACGGAAATATACATTTTGCCCTTTCCCGAACCTTTTTTGACTATTTTTTGCGTGACATCTATATGTACGGTCAGACCAAAGAACATTTTATTGCAAAACAGATAGTCGAATCGATTTAAATAAATTTAAATTGGATTTCTTGTGACGTCTTTACGTATATATGTTTATATGTATCTATGCTTATGTTTAAGAAAGATGTATTCTCGTCACGAAGCAATAAAAATACAAGAAGTTTTATCCCTGTGCAACGAAAATTGACCGGGATACCTGATTTCAAAATTCACAGTTTCTGATGTCATTTTCAACTTGCTTGAGAGATCGGTTAATTAAGTTAGAATAATTCGTAGAAACACGTTTGAATGGAGCACAGCAAAAATGTGTATAATTTAATAGGCGTATAACGAAATCATGTGATGTTTGTTCACATCAGATTTTTGATTATTAGAGGCGAACTTCTGATTTTGTGGCAAAAATGAAGCATTTAAATTTTTGTTTCTATTTAAAATAGCTTTACATAAACACTTGTATTATGACTATCACATTCCAAAAGAACGTGCAGGGAAACATCACTCTAAAAACGGGTATGATACCCTCTATCTGAAATGCATGCTTGATAAAGGTAAGTGAAGCTGGCAATAGAGTCGTTGATCGTTTGTTGAGGCAGTAGCGCCTATTCTTGTAATAATGCATTTCGGAGCTTATGGAGTGTGCCTGGCGGCACACCGCGACCTGCTATCTGTCGTCCCAACATGTCCCACACATGTTTATGGGAGGTTCGTGAATTTAATAGGCCACGGCAGATGTAAAGCGGTTTCACTTTCCAGATAACTCCGCACCACTCGAGTTATATGGGGGCGGGCATTATCGTCCATAAATAACGCTTCGGCACACATTGCAGCTATAAAAGGACGCACAAGAGGGTGTAGAATATTGTCGCGAAACTGGGCGGATGTGACGGAAGCACCAGGAATCTCACTGGGGTCTTTGCGGCCATTCGTTGGTATTCCAGACCATACAAGTAAGCATTTTCCTCTATAACGGAATCTTTCGACGAACGTTGGTGCCTGATAGCATGTCTCTGGCTGTAGCCATGTCACTGCGCTTCGGAAATCGTTCTGGATGTTAGTAGGGCGTACAGCCCACTTCATGTAGTCGAAATGATACAGTTTGGGGGGATATTGGTCATCCTACAGCAGCAGACGGATGGGGCACCAGCTGTAGTGCTGTTAGTGATCTACATAGTTTTGCACACAGTAAGAGGAAGAGATCCTCCGCCGTTTTCGTAATCCTTCGGCGTCTAGACCCACGTCTTCTACAGGATTTCCGATCCCTTTGGTAACGATTCCACGCACATTCAACTCTCTCGCAACAGCGGATTTTCTTGTACCAACTTGCAACATCCCCAGAGCTCTCCAGCTCATTTCGTCGTGCAAACGGTGTCTTTTGCTCACGTTTTCCACTTTGGCTATCTCAGATTACACGGAAATATCACAGTTTGCAAACTCACGCATAGGCCTTGCAAGCCCGTTAGGTGTTATGTTATGACTGCGGGATTGCGTTTTATGCTAATTTTGGTTGCCTATGAGCATTCGGCGATGCAACCTCTATCTCATTGTTAAATTGTATGTTTTAATTACCCTTTTTACATTCGTACATTTCCTTTGGTAATTTGTCATATGCGTTTTTTATATTAACATGCATCAGTCTGAAATACGTATTGGATTTGAACAATTTTTATATTTTCATATTTTCAGTACTATCACTAGTTACTGCAGCTTACAGCTCATAAATGGATACTGGATTTAGGGCATACTTCTCTACTGTATTTTGATTTATTCTCTCTCTCTGCACACACACACTCACTCACTCACTCACTCACTCACTCACTCACTCACACACTCACACACTCACACACTCACACACTCACACACTCACTCACTCACTCACTCACTCACTCACTCACACACTCACTCACACACTCACTCACACACTCACTCACACACTCACTCACACACTCACTCACTCACTCACTCACTCACTCACTCACTCACTCACACACTCACTCACTCACTCACACACTCACACACTCACTCACTCACTCACTCACTCACTCACTCTCTCACTCACTCTCTCACTCACTCTCTCACTCACTCACTCACTCACTCTCTCACTCTCTCTCACTCACTCACTCTCACTCTCTCTCACTCTCTCTCACTCTCTCTCACTCTCTCTCTCTCACTCTCTCTCACTCTCACTCTCACTCTCTCTCTCACTCTCTCACTCTCTCACACTCTCACACTCTCTCTCTCACTCTCACACTCTCTCACACTCTCTCACACTCTCACACTCTCTCACTCTCTCACTCTCTCACTCTCACACTCTCTCACTCTCTCACTCTCTCACTCTCTCACTCACTCTCTCACTCTCTCACTCTCTCACTCACTCTCACACTCTCTCACTCACTCTCACACTCTCTCACTCACTCTCACACTCACTCTCACACTCACTCTCACACTCACTCTCACACTCTCTCACTCACTCTCACACTCACTCACACACTCACACACTCTCACACTCACTCTCTCTCTCACACACACAACAGGGAAAGCAATTTAATTTTTTAAAATAATTACATATACATGCTACTTTGTCTCTATCCGTACTATTTTTGTGTAATTTAAATAAATTTTGCGCGATTAAATTATGTAATTTTCGAAAGACGTAGGCTGTAATTAATATTCTGCAATTTAATATCAATGCTTTAGCTTTTGCAGTTCCAGAGATTCATTTTCAATTAAAAATTAATTGCCTTTAAGCAAATCTTCAAATACTGTTTCATTTTTAAATAAAAATTATTGTACGAAGCAATTCGTTTTTATGAGTAAATATTTCATTGATTTCTGTTTATTTATTTCTCATCCTTAGTTATTCTATGCATCAATAAAATACTTCGTATGAAATTTATTAATAATGGTAATCATCCGAGAACACTGCCGTTCTACTATACTGAAAATCTAATTTATTTGAGCAGATATAAAATTTCCTCGGAGAATTGTATCTCCAATGATATACTGGTTTAATTATCTTTATAATTGTATATGGAGTATTTTAATAAATAACCAAACGTAAGACAGATTCTGCATAGAGAATTAATCGATATAATATTATACTTCGACGAATAATGTAATTTTAATGTCAAATTCTTAGTAATAATTTAAAGGATTTAGTAAGATTAGTTGAAGAATAGAATAATGATGAAAGCGTAATACAAAAACAGCTTACAGTCTTCAAATTCAGTACATAGATTACGTTTATAAATTATTAAGAGGCACATCCAAACATATTTAAATGAAATCACTATTTGCGTTCAAATATCTAATTATTATGCACTACATGTTATATATTTCAGTGTGCTTGCACAATCATGTCATTTAGAAAGTGATTAAAATGTTGCAATTATAGAAATATTTTAACAAGATTATTTTTTAACTTCAATGGGGATTTACAAAATCACTCTTTTTAAAGTACTTTTTTTAATTAATTAATTTTCTTATGTAAATATATCCTAAATATTTAAAGTCTTTCAAATCGTACATATTTTATCTTTAACTAGAAAGCGCATAGAAATTAAGGACATAAAAATTGATGGACGTATTTTAGATGTTTTTATTATGTAATTATGAAACTTTTAATTCATTTATACTAAATTTCCTGTAAAAGATTTGTAAATTTTGTCTCACCTTACGTATTTAAAGCAATAAATTGTTCTTTTCAAGAAAAATTTTAAACAAAATTTATTTTTCACGAAATATCATCAGCAATTGATAAATTACGAGAGCAGAAGAAAAGAGAAACAATTAAATTATTATATCTGCTTTGAGGAATCATAATAATTAAACAATATGCATTAAATAAATATAAAATATAATTCAATCTTATCAGAACTCAGAAATATCTCAGCCATTTGGTCAGTGATATGCAAATTTTTTAATAATAATTATTTGAGAATTTTCTCAGCCATAGAGATCTTTTTTTTCAGACAAAATTTAAATTCTAACCCCTATTTTCTTTTGACATAAAACCTGTTAAATAATTTATCTGTTTCCTTTTACAAACATGGATGGCATTGTGCCTGAGGACCTAGATATGTTTGTATGTTTTCCGACTATTGGTTATTTTATACTAACCTTCATTATAGAGAGTATCATTGCAATAAGTAGAATATTCGTCGTTTACAATCTATTTTTGGTACTATATTTCATTTAATTACAGCGGAAGAAGGTAGTACTGTAAAACTGAAGAAATTGCTTCCGCTTTAATTTATTCATATCTCAAATTAATCTTTTTCATTCGGTTTTACTAAGCTTTCTTGGCATATCATTCTTTATAAATTTAGCTTAGTTCTTTATGTAACATTTTATTCTATTTATTAATATCTACTCGTGTGAATTCACAAACACAAAGCTACTGGAAGCGCTTTGTATACAGAGAAAGTAACAACTCTTACTATGTTTACTGCGAGTAAGTTCTGGCACATACTATTAATATACGTAATAAATTATAATTTTTCTTTTAGTAGTAATATTTAGATTGGAAAATGTAAGCTTATATTTAATTAATTATGAAAGAATCCACACTATGGTATGGTAGGTTCATATGTAGGTATGGTAGGTTCTTTAAGTCAATGCATCATGCGAATGCAGATTGATTCAGGATATCAAAACTAACATATATGTATTATTTTCATGTTAAATTTTTCTATTGATGTTTTCTAATCGCTTCGTTTTTTTTCAGATATCCAACAATACGGTTGAACAGCAGGTTAGTTCAACTAACATTGTCCATCCTGCTTTTCCAGTTCAGAGGCCTACTGCGTTTACGACGTTGATGGCAGTCATTACCAATCGTATTGCCAACTGGATAAGAGGTTAATTACTTACTGACTCCGTGAAAGGAATTGATGAGCGCAATCGTGATTTCTAATTTATTCTCCGCAGACCACTTATTGACATTCTTTATTTAATTACTCTTATCGTAAAATAATTTAACCTGGGTTTAGTTGTCTCACTAAAATTTAAGAACTGTACTATCAAAAAGTATCTTAATGCAGATAGTGGTGCAGACGAATTCAATAATGAATCGTTTTTAATCAAAATGCATTGAAGCTGGTATTCAGTGCATTTTTATGTATGGGATACAGTAAAAAACAGCTATTTTATATAAAATTTTAAAAGCTGTTGAAAATGATGGCATACTACATTTAAAATATGGTAAGACACTTAGATGTCTGTCTAATATTAAGTTCACATATAATTATATTGCTTTCGTTATAAAATGATTAGAGTTATGCATATATCATGTATGCCAATTGTAAAATTAACTCAGAATTGTCCATCATGTATAGATAAAAAAATTAACCCTATTTAATTTATTTTGCATTTACATATTAGTATTTTTATTTTTAATATGATTAAAGCTTTATCCACTTTGAATAAATAAATATTCAGTTATTTTAATAAGATCCATACATTCTAACAAATAAATCTTAATTCAAATTTTTTTATGTATTATGATATATTTTACTTATTCTTAAAAAATATTAATTTGTACAGCAGAAAAGTTAATTGCAAAAATTAAATATTTGGCATTTGTATGATCAGAAATAACTTACTTTTTACGTCTAGTTTAATTTGCTTTAGAAAGAAAATATCTATTGTTCATTTTTTTGTAAGTAAATATAATGTACATTATGGTAAAGCTAAATTTTATAAATTATAATGCTAATTTCTACAGTGGATTTGCCATTTTGGAAACTTTCTATTCACTTAAAATTCCAAAATGATAAATGAAATTCACTAACGAAAAATAATATGACCTATGTATCTTTAATGCATCGATATATGTAATTAAACTAATTTCTCATTATTCTGATCTGTAACTGCTCTTATGTTAACCATAAAATGTCACGCGTCGTTTTGTGTATGTCAATTGTATAGAATTCTTATTTATGGAAAATGTTAATTTTAATTTTATGTGATTTTAATAAAATATGGTTTTGTAAAATAATTTCATCACATTTAATTTCATTTCATTAACAGAGTGAGTTTCATTTCATTAACACAGTGAGTTTCTTCATACGAAATGAAATTCGGACTTAGAATTTCATATTTTTATCTTTATTTAAAATGCGCATATCTTCTTAACTTCTGGAAAGTGTAGTAAGAAAATAATGAGCGACGGAGCGACACATTTTTGTTTACTGAACATCCTAATGAGGATCCTCCCTATTATGGGTATTATTTCGTAAATGAATCTTAGTTGCTTAAGAGAAATACGATAAAGTAAAAATACTTTACTCAGAAATTAATGAGCAGATTTTTAAAATGAAATGTTTTGTGTGCATAGGGAAGGTAGCGTTATTGTCCGTAACAGTTTAAGCCTGATTCATTAGCAGTTTGGAAAACGGGAATTGTTTTTGAGACGACTATGTTCTAATTAAAATTATTTTCTGCAAAATATTTATGAAAAATGCTGTAAAATCTTTAAAATCTACCTGCGTTCTTTTGTACAAGGAATTATCTGTAATGAGAACAAAAACGAATAAAAGGAATTACCTTTTATGTCATTTTTAATTACCACAATTAAGTATAAAAACAATTGATGAGAAAAGGTAAAACTGTTTTCTGCTTCATATTGATCTCGTGTACATTGATGTAAATTTCTCAGATTGTGACATATATTTTCTCATATTATGACGTATTTTCGTAAGTGTATTACGATTAAAGTTGCATAAGCACAGAATTACTATTTTCTATCTGCACAAAGTAACGGAATCATCAAATGACTTTGGTAAGGTTTTAAAATTTTTATAATAAACAGTAAAAATACCACTATTTATTGAAAGGGATAAATACTTTACTTTTGTTACTTATTCATTTAATAATTAAAATGGAGTAACTCTTAAAAATTTCTGGAAAAGCGAATTTTAAATGAAAGTAAAGAAAATGGTATTAATAGTAAAATCCATTTCTACAATTTACTAAAATACATTGTTGAAAATCATTTATTGCAAATAAAATACTGTCTATTTTTAAAAGTCTTAACTAACTGCTATTTGAAAACTGAGTAAAATTATGTCCGTGTGGCATTCTACAAAATACGGGTGCGAGAAACCGAACTTATCAGGAAAAGTGTTTAAGATAACACTGAATCAATGAGCCCCACAAAAGTTATATGGAATGCTTTTAAAATCTTTTTCACTATTTCGATGTTTGGAAATAAGTGTATAAGCTGTTTTGGCAGTCTGAAACCAGTTTAGTGAAAATAATAATTTTTCCAACTTTAAGTATTGAGATGGTATATATTGATAATAACAGAGGAAAGACTACCTGTACTTTTAGTAAATTATGATGATACTCTGATACTCTCTACTGATACTCTTAGTAAATTATAATTCGAAATTTTTCATACCAAGTTTGAGCGTATATATTATATACAGGCACATACTCACACACACATATATGTACCTCTTATATATATATATATACATATGTATACATATATATACCTCTTATACACGGATTCATCTATAATATATTAATTGCAACCGTGTATAAGAGGTTTAACACAATATCAGAACTAATCTAATTAAAGAAACAATTCATAGCAGTACATTCTCGAAAAATAAAAATGCGAAAGGGAAAATATACAGAATTATACAAATAAAAATTAGTCTCTTTTTATTGAAACTCCAGTTCAAAACTCATCAAGGTTAAATGTATCAAAGCTTCACAAAATTCAATTAATATGTTTTGAAAATATATTTCGTTCTCCTGGTCCATTTGAGATCAAAAATCATAAAAAGATTTCATCAAATTATTATTAAAGCCCTTTTCATATAAAACCAAAAACTAGAATCACAAATTTTCGAAACACCTTGAAAAAAGAACAGAACATTATATTACATAGTGCCAAAATAGCAATTAAAACCATAGAACTCTACATTGAAATTCAAAAAACCAAATTGGTCTAAAACCAATATATGCTAATCCGAAATTCAAAATCAAGTATAAATAAAGAGCAAAACTAATAGTCATTTAAACAAACGAAAAAATTGGGAGGTCCCTGATTATACTAAACTAAACTTTTAATATCAAGAAAACGAAAACAAGTGTTCTAAACAGTTTCCTCTAGTTCTACCATTTTACAGGACAAGTAAAAACTTACCGTGTAATTACCGTGTAATAAGCGTAGCTGCCACAATGCCCTACAAGCGCGGATATGCATTTCAGACAGTGTAGCTTGAACAACCTTGTTATTATTCTTCTCACTATGCAATATGCATATTTTTCACCACAGCGGTATTGTGAGACAGACATAGCTTAAAGTTTTTCTAATTTATCTATACATTGTAAATTCGGCATAGCAACATGATTATATGTTCAAACGTATAGTAGCAGTGCATAGCATTGTAGCATAGTCATATTATAATAGCATCTTAAACTTATATATATATATATATACACACTATATATATGTAGCTATACTGCTGCACTAGTGTATTGCTATCGCAGAAATGTACAAATTCTTATAACAGTATATATTGCGTGAATTCTATCACTAATATTATTGTGTTAGCATATGTATATTGATTATTTGCTATTGCATGTCTGCTTTCATACGGTGTACGTCCGTGTGTTTGTAACAACATAGTAATTACATAAGTACCTATCTACACCGAACAATTGTGAAATTACCGAAAACCGTTAAGAAGAAAACTCCACTGTAAACAAAAGAATAACACACGCATTGTTTTCTTGCTTACTTCAGCGTAACAGCTGATTACTCATAATATGGATAGATTGCTTAACCACATGGCTCTGTTTACCTCCGCTGCCATTTTCTACAAAGACAGGTCATAGGAGACAAGTCTCTGGACGTGTGAATGAATTTAGATTTATTGGAAGGGTTTAAGTAAGCTGATAAACACTATTTTCTAATGAACCATCTGCTTTGTTGTGGAATAATGTAGAGTAAAATAAGTTCGTGCTCTCCAACGGCTGGCTGCATATGATACTACATCATAATTTCTAATGAGTGTTAAACAGTAAGTGCATAATTTGATTATTAAAAGCACAGAAATGTTGCTACGTGTAAACACTCTGGAAGTTTTTTACGAGCTAACAAATTTATGAGAAACCTTTAAATAATCAAACTGAAATAATCACATGCAGGAAAATTAGAATCTAAGTATATAAAAATTAAAAGGTATTGCATAAATTATTAAGTTTATGGAAGCCCAAAATATTGCAATAAGGCTGCTATTCATGAGCTGCAACATATTGCAATGCTCTCAGAAAATCAAGAGTGCAAAATTGTATTACTTTCATTCCTGGCTCATTTTAGTTTTATGTCAAGGAACTCTTGTTTTAATATAGACTCATGTAGGGTTTCAGATTTTTTGTTCTTTTAGTTTTTGGTTTGGTAGTTGATTTCGTCTATTTATTTAGTAAGTGGCATCAGAGCATTGGGTTACTAAACTGAAACGACGACTATAAGGAGGGCTTAGTTTACCTATGTCAAGGTAATGGAATTCCTTATAAATTACAATTTCACTCGGTTTCAAATTAATATTATCTACAAATCTAGAATCATACATAATTTAAAACCATTTGTCGTTTTCGATTATCTTTTCCACAGATTAATTTAGACATTCTGCTTTCCCATTTATCTGCGGTTGATAAATGAAGTAACAAATATTTAATTTTACATTTTTTAAGAGATATTTTAAATTTTGATAGAGAGTTTAGTCTGCTTTCCTATCAGGTAATATCTTGCAGAGTAATTACGTTTTTTGAAGCAGTGGACGTGAGAAATGTGCAATGCCCTCGCCGGAACATAAACTCTCGAATACGCGCCGAGTATGCTACCTTTACACCACAAACGCATGCTAGGAGGAAATAGAAAATACCATATACTTCCCCTTTTAAAGGGCGACTGGGAATTAGGAGACCCAGTCTCCAAATCCTGGTGGTGACGAATTATCATCCACTACCTTTTTAGTTCGGGCACCACTGTAGAGTCATTAGGTTATTTTGAAGCAGGAGATGTGAAAAATGTGCAATGCCGTCGCCGATACTCGAACCCTGGACCTCTGGAATACGCGCTGAGTGTGCTACAGTTACACCAAGAAGGCATGCTAGAAAGAGGGAGAAAATACCTTATGATTTTATTGAATTTTGAAACAGTTTAAGGTTTGATTTTTCTTAATACTAGCCATGTTCTTAACATTAAGTGCAACAGTTTCATTACTAAACTTACATCCACGAAAATTACTTTTGGTTAAGCAAAAGTCCATTTACAGAATTTTAGCTAACTATTTCCAATCTGAAAAATATCTTATTTATTTTTAAACGGTATATATATTCTTGTTTAGAAAGCATATAAACCAAAATATCATCACATAATGACACGCGAAATTATTGTGATTTTGTACTTAATCAAAATCCTACCAACAATAATCACATGCATTTAAAACAACCAGGCTTCTTTTAATAATACGTGACACTATATAATACACTTATAATATAAACGGCATTTCACTCAACACAAACAAACCAGAAAAAATTGCTCTTGAAGTAAATTCTTGTCCTCTCTTGAGCGCCCTCTTTGGGTTTTTATAAGAAAATGACAGTTAAATATACAGCTAAGCAGTAATTATTTAAACATTCCAAGATAACGCATATAGTATATATATATGTGTGTGTGTGTGCGCGTAAAATAATAAAAGTATGTAAATTTTAATTGTGCTTTAAATCAGTGGTTCTCAACCTTTTGACTAACGCGTACCGTCTAAACAAAAATTGAAAACCTTTAGTACCACCACTACAAAGTACAACCACCACCACCACTCTTGAACGAAGCTCAGATCCCATAAATGTACGAGTGGTTAGAGAGAAAAAACTCAATCAGGGTTTTGGGGTTTTATTTTTGAATTTAATAGTTAAAAATTCTTTGCTTCTTTGCGTACCACATTTTTCTCTTGCGTACCACCGGTTGAGAACCCCTGCTTTAAATTATCATTAGCCCATTAATGCTTAGTTTTAATCTGATAGTCCCCTTCTCTATTCTAAAATTAGTAACTTCTTTCTGTACTGCATCATTTAGAGACTAATCCACGCCATATGATTCTTACATAATTATTCAATCACAGAAGTGATACTAGTGATATTAGTGATACTAGAATCACAACAATAGTTTCATAAATCACAGCTAAGAAACTAATAACGTTCCTAATTTTGAAGTATTTCAGTAAACGTTCCTAAATTTGAAGTGTTAAATGTCTGACATTTATACCTGAAAATGAACAGTACTGTAATAGTAATTATGTCTTTTTTATGATGAAATAGGATGAGCGAAGTAAAAACGGAATTTATGTCTCCCGGTTCGTTATAAAACTTAGATGTTGAAATCGCAGGCATTTTATAAACAATCTCGTTGCCATTGAAGTATTTAAATTTATTTCTGGAATATTAATGAATAACATGTATACTATTGAGATAAAATCGATTTCTCGTGGCATTTTCCCGCTTCTATTTCCTCATCAGAAAATTCTGACATGTAATAATCTATTACAAATACATTCAAATAGATATAAGTGCAAAAGCAAATTCAAAGGGCTATCTTCTCATGTTAATTTAAACGAGACACATATGTCAGTTAAGGAAAAAGGAACGGAAGTCTTTTCTTAAGAATAATAAGAATAATGTAAGAAGATAATGAAAATATTTTAAATGAATATTCTGTATATGTAATAAATAACGAAATAACATAATAAAGAGTAAATACGTGTCCATGCAAAATGTGTTATTATGTATGAAAATGCTTACAAATGGCGTCAGAAACAATGTATTTTAATATAAGTAATCTTAATTCTCCGGTTCCATTCATAAATGATATAATGTTCCTTTGCTTTATCGGCAGAAGGCGTTAGATAGACGTCGTCTCTTATTACAAGTAGATGGACATTGTGAAAGCCTTGATATTACCGATATCTTTTACTTCTTTTACGGTGCGGAACACATGCACATGGCTGTTGTATTGATTGCATTGATTTTCAACAATGCGAGACATGTGATCAAGCAATAAGAATAACATATTAGTTCCTTTATTTTTAATGGAACAAAAATAGTGGAATTATGGCATATTTGGATGAAGCTCGGAATTAATAAAAATTTTGAAAAAAAGTGCTTAAATACTGATTTTGAATCCAAAAAATCGAGAATAAAATTATGAAGAAACTTATATAACATAAACAGTTGTTTAATTTAAAGCGCCATGCTTAAGTAAACAAACTTTCTACATATTTAAAAACTACGTCGGATTCTTTATATTACGTAGAAATACTGCATTTTAGAAATGTTTTGATAATCTGTGTACAAATGAGCAGCCTAGGTGGTCAAAACTGATTATTAACATGCATTACATTTCTTATATTTAGGTTCTGAAACTTTCAGTATAAATATAAGTTTAACTTTCAAATTTGTTTATTTCTTAATGCAAAACGTATGCATTTCATACATAAGAATGAAGTGACATGAACTAAAGGATTACCCACCTCTAAAAAAAGGTAACAAATAATTATCTGAGAGTGCTAAAAATTCTTGCATGTAATGTGTAAATTTAAGCAGCAACAAAAGAAAATACAGTGAGGTTTTTTACCTTTATAAATAAGAAAAAAAGAAGATAATAATAGCTTTAACACTACATGTCAAAATGATGGAAATATGTACATTAAGTTGAACTATAACATAAGTTTGTAAAATCACTTCCTCATTACCGCTGCATTTGATAGAATTTATGTAAAACTTTAAAATCTTCGAGTGCGCTATACACTACGAAAAAAAATTGGACAGTTTTCCATCTCCCGTTCTACTGGGTCGATAGGTGAAATTGCATTTTTTATGTGTCGAAAGCGTGACTTAGGATATGTATTGGAATAATATGTAGCATTATTTAATATATGTATTTTGACAAAAAATCTGACTTTTTCTGAAATGACATACATATTGTTTTCTATATTTCGATTCTGCGATTCAAATTATGCTAAACTGCCAAGTTTTGTAAAAATCGCACAAGTAGTTTTTAAAAAATGAGCTCACAAAATCTTAGCTACTCCACGTTAATGGAATTTGGTATATTACTATTATCTATATCTTTTACTAATATTATTATATTTACTATTATCTCTTTTTTATTAAATTTATTTGATTCTTCTTTTCACATTTCGAAATTTAAGTCCATTCCCAATAAAATTCGCCTAATTTTTATGATTAATTTTAAAAATTTGTATTTTAAATAATTTTTTCGAAAAAAAGACATGCGTATTATAACTTATAAAATTTTTACCCTCATCTTAAAGTAGAATTTCTAAGCATACCTGCAAAAAAAATTAGAGTTTTTTACTTAAAATTTCCTAAGACATACGTGAATTTACATTTTGGCACGTTTTGTGTCTAGTTTGGCATATTTGGCACATTCGTTATAAGGGATATTAACGGCAAATGTGATTTACACGCTTTGTTAAAATTATTTGAAAGTATGGACGAAGACCTTTTTTTTCGCTCGTGTGCAATGAAAATGAAAATAAAGGAAAGGAAAATAGGTTTATATAAAGTAAGAAGTTCGCCAAATGAATTATTGTTGGCGCAAACTGAAAAAAATGCTCCAAGATAAACTTTTAAATTTTTCTGTAAATTTCTCACCCAATTTTATAAAATTTTATATGTAATCATAATTTGAGTGGTAGAATTGAAATATAAAAAAAAGGTATGATATTTTAGAAAAGTCCGATTTTGTGTTTAAATACCAGTGTTAGAACAATACTGTGTATAAATATAATATATATCGTAAGTCGCGCTTTCGAGACATGAAAAACGCAAGTTGAATTTCGTCAATCGGCATAGTAGAACGGGACGTACCGACCTATCTCATTTTTAATTTTGCGCAGTGTATATTCTCAAAACGTATCACATAGTGTGTTTGAATTTCACCTGTATATTCTTATCAAATTGAAAAATCTTTTCAGTTTTCGCTGACTTTGTGTAGTCGCATGCATAGCGCGTAACCGGAATGTCATACACTGACTACCAATAAGTATTTGGACACCTGTCCTAGAAAGGAAGACTAACTTTATTAAATTTATTTTATTTATTTTATTAAATCAATAGTTGGTAGGGCCTCCACGAGAGGTAATTACAGCGTGGACCCCCCGGGGCATACTCTCCACAAGTCTTTGTATGACAGCTAGCGGTATTTTCTTCCACTCGGCTTGGAGAAGACATAGAAGTTCCTTCACCGATTTTGCACGGGTAGTGCACCCCTGAATTCGGCGATGCAACTCGTCCCAGAGCTTTTCTATAGGGTTCAGGTCTGGACTCTGGGCAGGCCAGTCCATTCGATGACTCCATTGGCCCCATACCAAGCCTTGGTTAACGTCGAAACGTGACAACTGGCATTGTCGTCCTGAAAGTAACAGGGGTCCAACCCGTAAAACTGCCACAACGTAGGAAGCACATTGTCATCCAAAATAGTGCAGTAGGCATCGGAGTTGAGCTTACGATGAATGGAGACCAAGGGTCCCAGCACATACCAGGAGAAACATCTTCAGACCATAATTCCACCTCCGCCGAACTTGACTGTTGGCATAATGCATTCTGGCAGGAGACGTTCTCCAGGTAAACGCCAGACCCAGACCCTGCCATCCGAACGGTAAAGGGTGAACCTTGATTCGTCACTCCAAAGAACCCGTTTCCACTGATCTATGGTTCGATTTCGATGTGTTTTGCACCACATTAACCGAGCAGTTCGGCTGGACTTTGTGATCAAAGGCTTATGGGCAGCATCACGACCATGAAAACCAAGCTGATGTGCTTCCTTACGGATGGTATTTATTGAAAGAATACTCCCGGATGCCTGTTGAAACTCCTCGCGGATGAGGGCCATCGGTTGGGTGCGGTGCTTCCGAATTTCTCTGGACAGCACTCGTCGGTCTCTATCTCCCAGTTTCGTTGGTCTGCCGACTCGGGAAACATTCCGACAATCACCGCTCACCTTCCACTTCTTTAATCACATAGGCCACTGTCAATTTTGGGTGCTTCAGATCGCTAGATATGTCCCTTATGGATCGGCCACATTTGTGATACCCGATAATTATACCTTTCTCGAAATGAGAGAGCTCCGAACTGCGAGGCATCTTGCATGCGACTAAAGCCAATGCTGTTTCCTACACGATATGTACCGGCGGAGTCCGTTACGTACCTTAGGACCGCAGATATCGTCATTTTCATAGGTGTCCAAATACTTATTGGTAGTCAGTGTATTAGCGACCCTTTGAGTGATAGACGTAGCATCAAAATGATTTGGATTGTTGGTTTTCTGTGGAATTTGAATGCTGGATTATATTGGTGATAGAGTTGTTCTTGGCAAAAACGCGCTTGCATGTAAATCTTGCAATGCTTAATGTTAATTGATCAAAATGGCAGGTAAGAAAAGAACAGCGATAGCTTCTTGGCATAATACGCACTGCATGTCTTGAAATCAAGAGATATGATACCAGGGCGATAACAGTAGGTGCTTAAATCAGTTTAAAATATGTTACTCTTGAAGACTGAGAGTACATATAAACTGAATAACGTATCGTTTTGCGATATATCGAAAGTAAACTTATTAGGATAATTAGCGATAATACTGTTATTGGGTTCATGAAGGAATTTATAATTAATTTTCATAAGAAAATCAGCAGTTGTATTAATTTAGAGATCCCTAACCAAATATGACATCGTTAATGTGCCTGTAATAAGCAAGGTAGCACCAGCGATGCATCAATCACTTTATTCACAACGCCATCAGAAGAAGAGACAGATACAAAATTCAATCAGCATACATTTAGAAAACATTAACAGATACCCAAAAGTGACACGGTCAGAGACGATGGCCGTGATTGCATTCGTCACCCTTGAGCGAATAATAAATCTCCACACCTTCGCTCACTGGCGGAGCTTCTCATCTCTCTCTGCGACCCACGTCGGAATTCACTGCTGTTAAATTCTCGCAGGCGCAGTACTTGTAACGTCGTTGCCATCCAGAGTTTATTATACAAGGATTTGGTTTTAGTAAAGTGCAGTGCATTAGTAGTAATTCAAAGATACTTATCTTTTGAAACTTACAATTTAGTATATAGGCACTTCTGTTTTGCATTTGTGTCATAAAACATAGTTATTGAATCTGTTATATCTATGTTATGATATAGTTATTGAAAAAAGCGTCTCTTACGCTAAAGATCAAAATGTGACGTTCTGATGATAATTGGTCTATATTAATCGGGATTTAGTCTGGTGTTCGTTTTTATCACCTATCTTACTCTGTCAGAATTTTATTTCGTAGTCCCGGTTATGGCATATTTAGCATGACAGGATTCAGCTTAAAGGGCCATATCCACATACCAGCATCCGCATAATAACTTAATAAGCAGTTTTGATCTTTTTTTCTAGCTAGGAAAGCAATAAACTGAAAGGATTTAGCAATCCTTCCCTACTCTCTCTATATCTTCTTTTCTCCCACTACCTAAAGTCAAGTGACATCACTGAACTCGAGCTTTAGAAAGAACCTAACCTTATATTTGTGTACTGACCTTGGGAAAACTATTTTGCGTCACAATGAAGATGATGATATTATTGCTTTAAAAAAACTGTCGGTGTTTAATAAAAGAGTCTTCGAATGTGTGGGGGTACTACATAAAAAATATTTTCTATTGCATACCTTCCTATCCCCATTAAGAATTACTACATTAGAAGCCCACCAGCGGCCGAGCGGTAAAACTGCTGAACACTGATAGTTTTGTCTGGGATTGGAGTCTCGTCGAACGGGCTGGATGCATGGGCGATTTCGTGATTTTCTCCATGTGTAAGGTGTATACGAGCCTGTTTTTCTAGAACATCACCCACGAAGACATCCCTCCTTTTAGACAGATAGCTCCAGACTGCTATGCTATGATTAAAATTATAAACTGACCTTCCTTGGGTATGAAAGTAGGAAACATTTCTGAAAGAAAAAAAGTTCTGGAACTAAGATGAGGATCAGTTGGTGCTACATAAGAGGACACGCGACGGTTGGAAAAACTTCTCTTCCAGCGGCACCCACGTGATTGTAAAATGCTGGCATAATAGCATTCAACTAGTTATGAACAATGTTGAACAGGATTATTGTAAATATTTTAGTGTTAGCAATAAATATTCTGTAAAAATTTCCGATATCTATTGAACTTAGAATTTCGTTTTTTTTTTTTCATTTATTTTATTCGTCGAGAAATATTTTCAAGAAATCTTTTACCGTGGTTTATTAAATAGTATTTGCTTGACCTGAGTTTGCTTACCTTGAATGGCAATTCAGATTTAGCTGGATCGAATATAAAGTTATGTCTCTTTTTAAAGGCCTGTTAGTTTTAACTCTTTAAGTGCAGCTGGCAACAGTATTTTATAAATAAACATGAAGACCCTTGAAGACAAGAAGTGTGCAGTCGTCATGTGGACGGCTTACTTCATATTAAAAGTGACACTTATTAGAGTGTTTTTTATTATTAGTGCATACAGTCCATTTTCTCGTCTTCAAGTGAAAACAAAACAAACTAGGTGCTTTGATGCATCCTGTACGATGAATAGTAGACTATCATTCCAAACAGCTCGGATTCGAATAACATTTAAGACAGAGAGTAGTTAAGGAATAGTTGCTGCTGCATTCCCCGGACATGTTCTTGACGCTGGAACAGGAAAATGACGGATGTGTTAATTCGTTATCGGATGTGTTCGGATAACGAAGGCCTAATCTGCAAGTACTCGGCTTTTTGGGGGAGAGAAAATTTTGTATATATATTTAACTGCTGTAAATGACAAAAATATTTAAAAATACCTGTATGAAATCTTATTGTTTATCTTTAAAAAACGATCACTGAGAAAATCAATAAAAGCATTCATAAATATTCATAATTTAATCAGAATGTGGTACAAAATGCACAATCAGTAATATTTGATGTCACCCTATCCATGTATATGATATGGTGATTAATGAATATGTGTGAATAATTGCAATCGATCGGAAAAATTTTAATGCAGATAATATTTCACTATTGCGTTTTAAGTAATATGACTACTACTTTTCACAGAAAATCCAATTTCACCGAAATTTCTCAGCTTAAATTATACGTTATATCATTTATCTTTTTCAGAATGGGTTAGTCTGCATAGTAGTTACTCGACGTGACCTGAAATAAGACGGCAATTTAAAAAAAAAATATCAGATCATTTATCCTTATCCATATTTATATTACAGAAAATTGAAGTTACCAAAAATAATCTTTGCAAAATTAGTCAGCAAGAAGCAATGGTGAATATAAATCATGAAAAGAGATTTCTACGCATAACTACAGCTCTAGAAAAGACTGGATATTAGCTAAGAAAAAAATTCGCGAGATAGATGATGATTGATAACCTTCTTTTTTCTCCAGAGTCGAAATGCAGGTCAAGTTTTAACAAGGTCCCGTTTGCGTTACAATGCGATATAAATCACCTGACTACACTTGTGATAGGGCAGGTTTGACATATATAATTGCTGTAAAACCGACGGATACATTTACTTGCCTACAAAGTTCAATTGGTCATTCATAAAAAATTCTTTTGTGCGCACATTATTATGTATCTCCGTACATAATAATGTGTGGAATTCTTTTGGAGAATTCAAATATATTTTTAACACTTCGTTTAACTTTATAACTTGCCTTACGTTAAAACTTTCAAAACGTCCATGCTGTTATAACTCTTAAGTAAAAAACTATAAGGTATTTTCTTCCTCCTTAAAGCATGGCTTCGTGGTGTAGTGCTCAGTACACTCGGCGCGTATTCGAGAGGTCCAGGTTCGAGTGCGGCGAGGACACTGCTGATTCTTCATGTACTACTTCAAAATAACCTAATGGCGCTACAAACATTATGAATAAATTAATATGGTGAAATCTGGGTACTTATCTGTTTAAAAGCGACCTAAGCGTCAAGGAAAAATATGACCGAGTTTAGGTGCGATGCCCAAAAATAACATCGCTTTTGAATAACAGAATTTTAATGGAAGTGCAAAAGAAAAAGATGATACCTTATTTTAATTTACTCTCATAAAACGAACTCTCATTTTTTTTAAAGTTCAGCTCACTATTGTTCTTGAAAAGTCACGTGCAAGTTAAAATATATCTTTCTTGGCAGAATGTGGAGTATTACTGCGCTGGTGGGCCGACTCATTTGTAGTGAAGTGACTGGTTTGCGTTTAGTACATTAGTGTTGCGAAAAATTCGGCGGTTGCGACTGTATGTTAAGCTTTCCGGCATAGCACAAGGGTTGCCATAAAATAGTGTATGGTAGGGTTGCCAGATTGGCGAATTTATCGCCCATTTGGCGACCAAATAGGCGATATCCCATGGTCCAATCGGGAAGCTTCTAGAATAACTTCCTGTCGAGATATTTCTCGAAACGTGTGGAACTTAAAGAAAAGCTATATAAACCCTTGCGTTTCTGAGAGCAAGAGATTGTGAAGTATTGTGAAGTTAGTTGTTGCGAAGAGTGTGATTAAGTGTGAGGTTGTGAGAATAGCTGCTCACTGCGAGTGCTAAGCTACGCGAGAGTTCTGTGAACGGAAAGCGATCGAGATAGTGCTTTGCCGTGAAGCTACCTTTACAGTGTAGCTTGACAGTGTATTGGTGATTGTTCCACGGTGTTTATTATAAGTTTAGTGTTGCCGTGAAGCTACCTTTACAGTTGCAGCCTGAAGCTGTGTTGCTGATTGTTTCAGCGTATTTATTGTAGATTTTCGACGCTTTTAAAGGCAATTTTGGAACTGTGCTGTAAATAGTGATTCTTGTAAATAAATGGTGCTTTTTATTGTTCTGCATCGTGTTTTCATCGGATACTCTCAAATCCACGAACCCGTATAACGCAACATTAGGTTATGCATTAAACTTCGTTTTGGAGCGAAGACTCATTTATTATAAATCTACGAAAAGCACTATAAACATATCATAATAACAAATTCATAATCCATATTAAATGTGTAGAAGTAAATATTTAGAAGGTAAGTGTTAAATAAGTCACGCCTTTTTAATTTTTCAGTTACATTTTACATCATCTGATTCGTTATAGTTAAATTCGATAACAGGACTTGCACCACCATTGGTGGGACGCTTCGAGACAGACATAAATCGCTAAGATCTCCTGACACTGGGCGGGAAGTTATGTCTTTTGCAATGTCAAAAAAAGTATTATTAAATACGTTCTTGCTCATTGAATGTCAAAGCATGTCATCTCACACCACTTAACAGTTCGAAGAGCGTGATTTATGAGGTGACCGCAAATACGAATTTCTTACCTCTGTGTCGTCTGCCGTAAACTCCTCCAGTTATGATACGTGAACTCCTCCTCCAGTAATGATACGTAAACAATAAAGGAAATGCACACATCTGCCAGAGCGAGTTAGACGAACATTTTTGGCGTGATTTGCAAGTGTAGGTTTTAATGTTTAAGAGAAAGAAATATCCATACCCGTATTAGGCATGAATGCTGCTTTCACTCAATTAGTTGATACTGACACTATTTTTCAGTGAATGAATTATTTGAAAATTTTCGCACCCTGTTTCAGTATTTTAAAAAAGGTGTTGTAAGGTGATTGTAGTGGTTGCCGTACTGCATCACGTCGCACAAACACATGGGAACACGTTTCCAAATATTTGTGAATAAACATTGCTTTTGTTGCATGTTATCTTGTTGGTTTTGGATTTAGGCCGCTGCTTGCAGCTTCTGAGTTGCTCGATATATTCAGTAAGATCAGTATCAGCATTTGATGTATCAAAAACATAACCCTATATTTTACTTGCAGTTTCGTAGAGAAGTTCAGCGGGAGTGCAGACGATGATTTCTTTGAAAGCTGTTATTAGACTAACATTATAAAATTTCCTTCCATTTTGTAATTTCATGACACACTCAACTTTCAGAGGACGCTGAAATTCCTCAATTAAGCCATCGGTTTGAGGATGATAAGCAGTTGTAAAAACTAAAGCGAGGGATGACGGATGGCGTTTGTACGTCTGAGTTGTTTTGGAAGGCTAGTACCGCGAACAACGCTGAACGCGAATAAGAATGAAAAACGTGAATGATATATAGTTTTCCTCTTTGCTGTGTAATGTGTTCCTTATGTCAATAAATGTTTGGATTTAATTGACGGCTTCAATTAAATGGATCTCATCTGACAGATAAGCAAAATGTAAATTATTATGTTTGTCCGGATCTTGAAATGCTAAATCGAAACTGAACTTAAACTCTATTTCGGTTGCATCATTGCGGGTGCCGAAAGCAAGGAATGGTCCTTAGAAAAAGTAATCAGCAAAGTGAAGAGATGAATAAATTTATTTAGCGAATTGAATAATTAAAATTGCTAATATGAATATGGAATTTAAAAAAAGTTTAGATGCCTTGTCAGACTGAAAGCTAGTAACACTAAGGAACTGATAGAAACTGAAAAAATGAAAACTCATTTGATGCACTTTTAGGGAAAGTTCGGATAATCGAACACATGCGGCTTATCTTGACGACAAAATTAAAAACTCTGATGTGTACACCACATGACTTCCTTGTACAGAATATTAAATTATACGCATTTTGCATTTCATATAAACTTATTGGACAGAATTAAATCTACTTCGTCGATAGCGCATTTTGAAGAGTGTATTATAGAATAAATACACTCTTCAAAATTCACTATGTTTGTTTACCATAGCGACATTCTGACGATAGGTTCATTTGACAGCGTTACATCTTATTCATTTTATGACTCAAAATACACAAAAATTATGTATATCATCTGAAGAATTATCTAATCGTTGCTGCGTGCTCTATTGAAATACTGTGATAAATCAAAAACGATGTATAAAAGAAATTAAACAAAACAAAAAAAAACAGATTTTGACAGACGATTCAGTATTTCTCATACGATGAATTCAGTTCTCACTTTGCGACAAGGCAAACATACATAAAAATTTTAATATCTATATTAAAAATTACGAAGTAAATCTTAAGCACTTATTTCCTCGAATAAATTCCAGAATGGATTAAGCATGATTTATTTTGCAATGATAAAAGAAGGCGTTATCTTTGTTTTTGCGAAACTTAGTTTCTCTAAATTGGTAATAAATCCACTATTCTCCCAAGTTTCAAATGTAAACAAATATGGCTGCCATATGAAAATTGATTAGGCTTAGCCCCACTTAAACAACTTTTAAATTGTTGATAATTCTAGAAATCGTGCATGCGGATTTACTAAAGGCAAAAAATATTAATATATATCCGCTATGTTACTCAGCTCAGTGAGCTCAGTTTTTTTAGTCTGATATGTTGGTAAATTGTACATTTTTGTTTTCAAAATGATTGAATTATGTTGTTCTTATCTTCCGGTTAATATTTTTTGCCTTTAGTAAATCCGCATGCACGATTTCTAGAATTATCAACAATTTAAAAGTTGTTTAAGTGGGGCTAAGCCTAATCAATTTTCATATGGCAGCCATATTTGTTTACATTATATATACACATATATTTATATACTTTTGGTGCGGCCAATTACAACCAAAATATGAGTTATACATCTACATATTATAGCAGTCCTGTATAAAACATTTCAATGTTCTGAGGCGACTCGTTTTTGAGTTATGCGAGATACATGCATACATACGTACGTATGTGTTTACGCTACGAAAAAATTTCTTCAGAACCCATTTTAAATCAATTTTATAATTTTTGGGGGAAAAAAGAGTCTTTTATTTTGTCCTCGCGTTACGATATTACGCCAAAACATCGTTAAATTGCATTCGATAGCGGTCAAAATGGATTTCGTTGAAATATGGCACCCGAATTTTTTTTGCGATTACAATACTTCCTTTTTACTTCGTACGAGGAAGTAAAAATTGTGCAAAACTGAGGAAATAGAAAGGAAATTGCGAAACAACAAGAGTACGAAGGCAATATTATTACGTGGAAAATCCGCACAAATTGAATCCTGAAAACGAAAAAATGCAAAATTAAAAAATTTGAGAGAACGAATGTAGCGAACCAGAAGGAAACAACCAAATACAGTAAATCTTCTTCGCTTGCAGATACCTCAGTACGATGGTAATATATTAAGATTTAATGCATTTGAATTAGCTATCCACAAAATTGGAGCTCATTTTGAAGTAGCTATCCGCAAACAGTCGAATCTTAGTAACTATTCAACATACTAAAAGAAGGATTTTGTCGGAAAGCGCGTAGTATAGACGCCCTTATGTCAAGATTTTTAAACTTAAATCCAGTATAAAACTCATATGACGTTATATGGGTGCATAGATCTTATTCAGAATGCCAATCGAGGTTTATTATTCGAGGATAAAAAATGACGGAATAAATCCGAACATTTACAGTTGTCTGTTGTATCCCGTGTTGTTAAAATCGATTTCAGAGATTTGTCATTAGAATTTTCTCACAGAACCGTTTCGAAAATTGAATTATCTGATTTTCTGAATTTTTGGAAATAGGGATTCAGTGTCGTAAATGAAATGGGCACTTAATTAGAGAATTCAATTGAAATGCTTCAGACGCGTATTTGGAAACTAAATTTAATTCTTTACGGAAACCTGCTCAAAGATATTGAATATTAATTAAAATAAAACTTGTATATATCGGGAAATATAAATTTAATTCGTTCATTCCTACTACTTCTATAATTATTACTGATGTGAAAAAATGTATACTTGTACAAAACATGAAAAAGATCGCAATTCTGTTTCTTTTTCCTTATCAATCGAAGGGCAAAAATTATTCCTTATTAAAAATGGCATGTATAATATCTGATTTTGTAAAGTACGCATTTATACAATATAAGGCGAAAAATGTCTGTTGTATTTGCAAACGCGGGCTTTTTAACGAAATCATAAGCGATAAACCATCGCTTTTTCTTCCTCTCCATCTGAAGACTATTCAGAGCGACGCTGTAAAACCGCAAGATGTTTCGTCTTCGGTAGCAAGTACGAATGAAAATTATTGTGAAATCCCACATAAAACAATGTTCAACAGTTATAATGGTAATACTTGAAATAAGAAAAAAATTAACAGTTTGTCAGATTATGCGTCACAGAGGGGCTTTTGTAAAAGAAATAGCTATAGAAATGAAATTGCCCTTCATTAGTCAATAAAATCCTAGCAGTTTTATACTTTTGGTTCGACAGTAGAAATACAGAAATCATTATACGTAGCGCAAACTCTTTGCGAATCAAGAGGTCCTAAAAAAATTACAACTGAAACTCTTTTAACTGAATTTAATTCCGGCTCATAGTTTAAAATATGACATAATAAACAAGTGCAGGTGCTTAAGATAAAGAACATTCATCTGTCAAACCTAGATAAATCATTATGGAATGAACTGTGTCTCCTTACCGGAGGGAAATATTTTTGGGCAATTTATTCAGAAGAAAAGGAACGAATGTACAACTGTTTGAACTGTTTTTGATTGATGCCCAGTACGCAAACTTCGTTCAAAGTTGAATCCTCCCCCATTGGATTTAAATTCTGAACAGAATGTTTCTACTATGAAAATCGAATATTGCGCAGCATTAAATGAAAAAACAATATAATATTGGCAATTAGATTCAGAGAGGGTAAATGATAGTTACTACGGCAGTTTCAAATTTAATGAGGTATTTATTTCGTAGTTCGAAAGTAATTTAAAATTTGAAAACGGAATGTATACAAGTAAACATTTCCGGTAAGAGAAATTAGGCAATTTGATTGATTACATTGCGGTGACGAAACAAAGATTTCTTAACCTGAATGTAAAAATGAGAAGCATTTGAGTGTGTAAGGAAAACTATAACAAAACTTTCGAGGAGCAATAAAATTTGAATATTGTTGAGGAGTGCTCCAAAGAATTCTTATTATATGCCTCATTCGGCTGTTTCAGATCGGATAGGAACACTGCAAAAGTTAGACTAGTATTCGATGCGTCTTCAAGAGATCAAGGGCGAAAGTCTCTTAATGAATGTGTGAATCTTGAACCATTCTTGAATCCAAGAATTTTAGACGTGGTTTCACGATTTGGGGAACATAAATATTCAGTAAGTAATAATATTCTGGTAGGATTTTTGAACATAGGAATATTTGAAGAAGATACTTTGGTTGTATACTGGTTTTCGGCAGAAGAATGGTTTTCCTATTAATGGTTCCGTAAAGAATCTTTTGTGAGGCCTGATGATTGTAGAATCCTGAGCGATACAATCTCCAAATGAGGTGGACATCAGATGGGAAGAGAAACTGAAGCACCTTGCTTCAGCGATGAAACTGCCAAGACTAAGATTAACTACTAAGATTTGAAGTAATAGGAGCTGTTATTGCTTACAGACTTTTCCAATATTTGAAAATAAAATTTTAGTTCCCAGTTTCTAAAGTATATTTGTGGTGTGATTCCCTAATCACTCTTCACTGCATTAAAGGTAAAACTTCACTGGATTAAAGGTAAGGCTTCAAAATGGAAACCGTTTGTGTCAAACCAAGTGTCCGAAATCCAGTGCGAAACTGATCCTGCTATTTGGCATCAGTGTAAAAAAAAGAATCAGTTTAGTTGAAAGGCTTATTCCCAGTCCTATGTAGCTGCAAGGTTCGAAATGGTTTCGTCTGACGAAGAACGAGTGGCCAGTTTCGCCAATTACGAAATGCCTCCAGAAGAATCTTGGGAAAAAAAAGCTAAAGTGGACGAACTACCATTATTCTGTGCAAATTTCAGTAGAATATAGCATTTTTACTGAATAAGTATAGCAGCTTGAAAAAATTATACCGCGTTACCATTTAGGTATTTCTATTTATTACAGCACTAGAGATAAAATTAAATGATGCGAAGAACTGTGCTGGTGCCAAAATGGTTTGGATAAAAGCTCTTCAAAGAGAAGCTTTTGCTGAAAAACTTCCTGTTAAAGATAAGGCAAACGAATTTCAAAAGCGTCATTGATTTTTAGAATTGCATGCTTTCCTTGACGAGGACGGCATAATGCACATTGATGGAAACTCCAAAAGTCGACACTTACTCACCTACTAAAATATCCGAATATTATACATGCAGAGCATCCTTTCGTGAATTTGTTAGTGTGGGATGTACACAGCACAATGTTTATGAAACTTTCAAAGAAACACGCGAAAGATACTAGATAATTAAAGGCAGACAAACAGTTAAGAACATCATAAGAAAATATATTTAGTGCAAGACTCAGGGGTCTTAAGCACTCAGCCATTGGGGCCGCAAGTGTTTGTAAAATTGCTCCGAATATGCATAATTCCGCTGCGTAATTCTGTTCGAAAGACTTCTTATTTTGAAAGTTCATAAAAAGTATATATTTTTTGTTTGATGAAATGTACGAAATCACAAAGGTGGGGAGCTTTCCCATTAAGATTCTGTCTAATGCACTATATCATCTCTAATCGTGGGAACAAGATGGTATTGTAACAAAAATGAAATAGGTCGTTCACAAAGACAATAATTACTGAAATTGCAGATTTTTTACCAAAGCTATGCACATTCAGTTGAAAGATAATTATTATTTAAATTATTTTCTTGCTTCTAATTAAAACATGAATAGTGTTTATAGAATTAGAAGAAATTTTAAAGTACTATTATTTACACTGAATTTAAAGAACCATTAATCATAGTGAAATATAAATGCTTTGACGGTCAGATAAATTAAAATAAAAATATAAATTCCAATTATTTTAAAATGAAAATAATTCCTTTAAAGAACAGATAAGTTTGAATTGGAATCTGAATTAATTGACTTTAAAGATACAGGTTTATTGATTTAACTTGTCACACTGTTTCTAAACACAGTATAAGAGTTTCCATCTTTTATGTTTGACGCATTATTTCTTTGTTTTGTCAAGCACTAATGAGAGAGAAAGTAAAATAAGTTAGCTTAAAAAATAAATAAAATATTATTAATCAAAATTTCTTTATATAACAATATGATATCAACTAGTTGAAGTTCGGATTTAGTATGTGCTTTGCATCATGTTACATTGGTCTCCAGAAGTTAAGCAAAAATTTGAAAACTCAGGATAAATCGGCTAAAAGTAGTTTGAAATTCTTGAAACTTAGATATGTTACAAATAACAACAAACTGCATCAAATAGCATTATATAAACGAATAATGTTGTCATCGCTTTACGCAAATACGATACATCTTAATACCAACTGTTAAAGAGGGAATTACTATTTGTTGAAAGACAATGTATTACACAGTTTCGAGACAGCCAAAGTTTAGAAAAAGAGTTCTAGGCTACATTTGTCAGCAGAATTGCGTTATACAGCCGAAGGCTGATTAGAAGCAGATCAACGACTGACACTGCAAGATGGCTAAATGTCGACTATTCCTTGGTAAGCCAGTCGTGGAACCAGTTTCTACTTACTCTTTCAGCCTTTCAAAGACCTACGAAAGGTAGGCCAAGAGTCTCCACTTCTGCAGATGACTGGCTCTTTGCGACTTAATGCACGTCCTGGGAGAACTGCAATCCCATCTCAGCTTATATCCGCCCTTATTTTTGTTACAGAAAAGACAGTATCAGACTCTACACAGACTATACACAGAAGTACTTCTGTGTACACAGAAAACTGCGTAAAAGAGGTCGGTATGACACGCGATTGGCATTGTGCGTTCCATTCACCTTCTGCTACCGGAGGGAGTGTTTGAATCCGGCCGCAGTGATGTAAACTAGTTGGCAATCAGTGAATGTCTGTTTTGTTCACTGATGAGTCCCGCTTTGCTTAACAGAATGATTCTCGACGTGGTAACACATGGAGAGAAGCAAACACTCGATACCCGTTCTTTAACATGCGGGAAAAGGATACCTGTGCAAGTAGTGTTTTTGCAAGGCAAGGAGTAGCTTCAGGTGGAGGCACAGATCTGCATGTGCTGCCCCACAGACAATGCTCAAAAGTACGCAAGTGATATACTGGATCCTACTCTTCGTCTGTATGCTGCAGCAATCGGCAATACTTTCATTTTGAAAGCAGATAATGCCTGCCCTCCCACTGCTTGCCTCGTGCACCAGTTTCTTGAGGAAGAAAGTATAGTCCAAATGGGACGGCCAGCATAACCCTCTCAGGAGCCATGCGGCTGGCCTCTAACCCCTGTATCTCTCTGTATGGGTTTAAAATTGATTTATTGGATCAATGGGCAAGGTACTTATGCAGCTTATTGTGAATATCATAAAAATATGAGATTTCGCCGTCAGAACTCCATTGCTGTTCAAGTGATCATACTTCCTATGGGCAATATTTTTTGTAATTAATCTGTATGTCCAAAATTTGGGGATTTTATTTTATCTTCCTGTTCATATCACGTATTGTAAATGCTCTATATAATATGTCCTGTGTTGTTAAGTTGATAGTAGCATAATAATTATTATCACTAAGTTTCGTTCAGTTTGCTTGCATACGTTTTGAGCTATCATCAGTTTTCCGTTTGTTTGTTTAAATTTTGAAACTCAGTGTATTTTAATCTTATGGACCCTGATGACGCCATTCGCTTGTAATAATGAAATTTTGATATATGAGAAAGAGATGATGTACGAGGGTTGGAACTTTAATAGTGGCAACTATTTATTTACAAGGAATACAAAAGTGATTCATGTCACCATGTTTTACAGTCCTTCAATATAGTCGCCAGCATTGTGTACAACCCGTTTCCAACGATGTGGAAGTCGCAGAATACCTGTAGCAGCGCCTGTTTTGTTGATAGTTTGAATGGACCGGTCTACTGCCGCAAGAATCTCAGGAACAGTTTGGAAGCGAGTTCCACGAAGTGGTTCCTTCATCTTAGGAATTAAGTCATAGTCAAAAGGGCTTAGATCTGGAGAGTATGGTAGATGGTAAAGCACTTCCCAGCTCCATCGCTTGAACAAATCAGTCACAGCTTGCGCTGCATGCGGCCGAGCATTGTCATGCAAAATGAGAGGAGCGTTCTGCAGAAAGTGTCGCCGTTTTTTTCTCAAAGCTGGTCGGAGATTGTGCTCCAAAACTGAGCAGTAATACTGCACAGTGACGGTCTGCTGTAGGGGAACGGTATGCGTTAGGATGACACCATCACAGTCATACACGAGAATCACCATAACTTTCACATTGCTGGGGTTCTGACAAAATTTCGAAGGTCGTGATGACCCGTGATGACGCCATTCGTTTGATTGGCGTTTCAGTTCTGGCTGGTACGATCGGGCCCAAGTCTCATCCAGCGTAATGATACGGCATAAAAAAGCATCTCCTTCGCGCTCATAGCGCTCCAGGTGGGTTCGGGAAGCATTGTATCGTAGCCATTTCTGCATTTCCGTCCATTGATGTGGAACCCATCGTGAAGCAATCTTTCTCATGGACAGGCGTTCCTTCAGAATGTGCAGCACAGTCGTAGGCGCTAATCCTGTTTGTCCGGCCAGCTGACGAATCGTTTGGTGGCAATCACTGTCCATTAGTGCGGCAACAGCTTGCACGTCTGCATCGCTGACACTCGGACGACCTGGCCGCAGCATGTCTGCCACGTTTGGGCGTCCTTCATTGAATGCTTTCACCTATGTTGCTACGGTTCTGTAAGGCAATGCAGATTCCACGCAAGCCTCTTGAAGCCCTTGATGACACTGTCGTGCTGTACGACCTCTGGCATATTCAGTTTTTATCCAACATCGTTGTTCTTGTTTTGAAAACATCCTGTCAACACTTACTTTAGACCGCGAGCTAATACAAGGATCCGTTCTTCGCGTCACTCCGCATGCGCGTGACGTAGGCAGGACGAGTCTTTTTGCTGAGAGGTAAGGTAGGTATGTAGTTCACGTGTGGTATACGCGATATTCTTTGGTTTTGTTGGGTAGCGTTTTTTCAGCTGTGTTGCCATTATTAAAGTTCCAACCCTCGTATATAACGTAAGTGTATGTGCTCTATTTGCTTTCATTATTAAATTTTCATCAATACTTGAAATATTCTTGTTTGCCCACACTTTATATTTCGAGAAAAGGACAAAAAATATTAGATAACCTATGTTCTAATCAAAACCATTGTCTACTTATATACAAAATACCGCGTGGATTCTTGAACTGGCATTTACGTGATTGAATAATAAATTTGAAGCCGACGTTTCATTTTCATATCGTATTAGTAATATAATGTAGTACATGTAAGAAGATGTTTTAATAGTATTTCCTGTAAAAAATCTCATTTTGTTTTGCTTTTTTACTTTAATCCATGCCTAAATATTACAAGTTTGAGTTGATATTTAATATTTAAAACAAAGTGAAAGAATAAAATAAAGTGCTCTTGAATGAAAACCGGGAAAAATTATCTATATCAAAGAAATTTTGATATGTTATTTTTATTTTTAAAGTACGCAGAGTAGCACTGGAAAGTTTATAGTTATTTTAAATTCAATACATGCCGTGTTCAAGTTTAAGAATTCTGAAATCAAGCTTCCTAGTTAACTCCTACAGCTATGTTGCGTTTAACGTTTTGTAAAATGTCACTGTGGGAGCTTGTGCACGAAAATTATTCACTTCTCATATCCCTTTTGACACCTAGTTCGTTAAGATAGCATATTACCTGCAATAATTCAAAGCTAATAGAGAAATTCTAGGATTGTTTCAATGAAATTCCTGTCTAGGTGTTTGACACGACCGCATCGAATTAATAAACAGACTCATATATAAGAGAGTTGCTTTCAAAGCAGAATACGTACCAAATGTACCCTGAATTGCTAAAATGAAGATGATTAAACTGAAGCTTGGAACTTTGATATAGTACCTTTAGCATTACTAGGACTGGCATAACACGCTCTTAATAATGTTGGGCAGAATAATAGTTCTCATAATGAGTTCAGATTTATGGAATAGTAGAAAATTAGAAGAGGACAATAGTAGGACCTGCAAATGAGTATATTTATTGTAAACACATCTTTGATGTGTACATAAAAATAAAAAATTCCTTTTATTAGGCTATGCAAAAGCAATTATTCAGTTACGTTAATTCTAGGGACCGGTTACTAAATATAATGCTTATAAAATTATATAGGGATTATACTGATAGTATAAATATATAAATGTAGTATAAATATTATAAAAGTATAAACAATATAAATATATATGTAATATAAATATTATAAAATGTTAACTTTCATGAAAATGCATATGTGCAGTTTTCGTATATCTTTCCTTGTTAACATCCTGTAAGACGTAAAATGTCTTTCAAATAGGCGGTCACTTTCTTGACGGAATTCGTCCAGAATTATTGACCCCTTTCATAATTTAGCCATTTCAGCATCTAAAACAATGGCCCAAGACGCATCGCAAAGCATAGTATTACTTACTAGAAGGGTGGGAGGACGCACAAGTACAGTCAAGCCTTACTCGTTTGTGGGATCTGGTTTCGTATTAGTAATCAGCATCTGCTAACTGATATTACAAGACGTAAAAGTTGCCTTCTAGGACGTAAAAATTACTTTTATTTTGACTTCTCAAGACGTAAAAGTTACTTCTATTTGTATTCATGCCTTACTGGCATGAATACAAATTATTAATTGTCATTAAAGCATATCTCTTC
>KK114196.1:840577-906947 GCA_000611955.2 Stegodyphus mimosarum | reverse complement strand
TAACTTTACTTATACGAGTACTTATTTTACTTATTCCATTTAGGTAATAGATTTGGTAAGTTTACCTGTTACAGGAAATCAAGCAAAATGGGTAACATAACTGCTTTATTAGAAAGCCTTTGCGGAAGGACCCTTTATAGAGTAAAAAATGTTCACGTTACTATGCTGTATTACATTGAAATTGTCTCTTCAAGGTCATTGTGACCCTTTGCTCATTTACGATCATAATGTGTGTTGTCATGACTACACTGAGGGAATTAAAAAACTGTAGGAAAGCTGAAGATTTGGCCTTTTTCTGCAGCAGTCGTTACTAAGGTTGAGACATTGTTTGAAGTAAAAATGACTTTCTAATGCCTATTTCAGAGCAACTGCCCATAGCAGAAGCAGCTAGCCGTGGCAAAGTACTAGTGCTACGTGTTTTTTTTTTTGCGTCATTGGATCATTTTACGTATTTGAAAGCGTGCATTTTGTAACATCCTCCCAGATTAACTAACAATGAGACGAATATATTGCATCGTTAGCAAAATTTAGAATCTCATTAATATTTCAGTGTTAAAGCTTAAAAGAAACTGTATTTTTCCCTGCGAAATATTTAATATTTATTTTTTCATAATTTGTCTACCATGAGATAATATTAAATAATAACATCTGTAAAAGTAAATAACACTATAACTGATTTAATATATGAGTACTGTAAAGAAAAAATGCGTTTTTATAGCTGTGTTTATCTAACGGAAATTTACTAGCAGTCTAATCAAATCTGTATTTTCTTTATTAACGATCTTGTTATTCAATTATTTTAACGGAAAAGCGTTTAATGTTATTCTTTCTCAACTCAAAATACTGTGTTGTTTCCATTACTTATTCGAAGAAAAAAGCATGTGGAAATAAGCAAAGAGTTTCAAAAATTTTACGGATGTATTCCTCCTTTATTTTAACAATGGATGCATGTGGAAGATGTGTACACTAACACTTTAAAAAGTATGCGTCCACCAGCAATTCGAAATCAGTATTTTTATATAATGAGAAATATTTCTTATACAGATGCATGATATTTGGATTAAAACAATTTTTCTTGGAAAACAAAATTTATTGAAACGTCAGCCCTTGGATAATAACCGACATTTTTTCTTCTCTTTTTAAACACAATAATGCAAAAGCAACATAAATATACAAAATATGCATGAATATTAGGCTGCATACATTCATGATTATTATTTTGACGTCTTAGATTTGATGCAGATCATAGTGTACAGATGCTAGTAGGAAACAAAATTTGATACTAAAGGTAAAATTCAGAATTCTTAAATACTACCTTGGAAAATGCAGACGTCTCGCATAAAATTGCAACCAACTTTCGGTTCAAATATTCAGTTAAACAAAATATAAACTAACTGGTAAATTTTTGAAAATTGACTTTTAACTCAAGTTTACTTCTACTTTCGAATAATTGACTGAATACATATTTTACTTTCGTTTCAAAATATGATACAAATAATAATACAAATAAAAGCACATGGCTTAAAAAATTCTCCTCAGAATCCATAAAATGTACTTTAATTTCAGTGAATTCCTCTTAAAATCACAAAAATCAAATCGTGTTTCATGGCTGTAAAAAGTAATAGATTAAATAGCTACATATAAAAATTTTAAGGTGTCCTATTCTTTTGTCATAGATAGGGAAGGATTTCAACTAGAAATACATGAAAAAATTTTTACGAAAAAAAGGGATAAATAAAAACGTAAACAAACACATCATTTCTATGCAAAAGCTAAAAAACCTAGACTTACAAGTATTCTAGCAATATTCAATCAAATTAGTAGTATAAATAAAATATTCACAGATTGCATTGTTACCCGAAACATGCGAAGTTACTTCTGCTGATTTATATCTGTATATTTACCAAAATTTATTCCGAAAAAGAAAAAAGTATAGATATAAACGTATCTCAAAATTTCAGGAAGTGAACAAGCTGATTTGCATTCCATTTGATTTTACAAAGCTTACTTACTCGGGTTTCATAACAGTAGCTTCAGACGCGATAATAAAAGTGGCGTAAGACATAACGTCAGATGCCTGTATATTTTGTACAGTGCATTTACCTTTTTTCTTCATTCAGTGCTTGTGCTCGAAATGTTTTGTGTGTTCATTCTGAGGAGATGCAGCTGTTTTTCTTTTATTCATCTTTATGCGTTCCGTAATTGCCAAAGACTCGGAAATCTTTTCTGCCCGATTTGACGCGAAATCTTTCGTAAGATTGCGCTTCTTTGAGATTAAGATAAAAAGGTCGGGCAGTCTTCGTTCGTGCATAAGTCAGGATTTTGTATCTATTGAATAGTTTCCGAAGTTTTTTTTTTTTTTTTTCTTTTTTCTTTTTTCGATAAAAGCACTTGGGGCTGATTGCGAATCGGATCTAATGGCAAAGAGCCACCGAGTATATATTAGTTTAGTGGTTTAGACCACAAAGTCTGTGCTACTATTATCACTTTTCTCACTTTAATGCTCGCAGTATTATTTTCCATGGATGGTTAATTTTACAGAGTTGAAATAAAACTCAATTCATGTACAAATATTATATTTGTACATGCATTGAGCTAAAGTATCTATCAAATGTTTAAAGACAAATTTCATAAATGGCTATGATATTTTCATCGAGAAAAGAAACCAAAAGTAAATGAAAGTTTTCAGGAAATCTTACTAAGGATGGCCATTTTACCACATTTTCCCAATATTAGCGAATTTACGAAAACTTATTATTATATTTTGGCAGTTGCTTTAACAGATTGAAGGAATATGGTGTATGCACAAATGCAAAAACTTAATCAATCAAATACCCAAGATGCAGAAAGTTACTTACTTTTAGACGTTCCCGTTATGGAAATTGGAGACGCTATGACTTAAAATAATACGTAATGATATTTATCTTTTTAATGTTAACAATGTTCTTTAAAACACTAAATATTTATAAAATAATGTAATTTTTAATACTAAATATCTGTGAGACAGTATCGATTAAAGGATTGATGAAAGGCTCATATTTCAAATAAAACGAATTGCGAGCATGTGCAAAGCGTCTACTTGTTTCGTGAAGTCACTTGTTTCTTTCTTTTTAAACCAAAGGGGCGTTACCCAGAAGGCCTATTAGTTTGAAATTGGCATCTTGCTTTCGAAGCATTAAAAGCGTTGAATCAATTCAGATCGTTGCCGCCAAATATTATCGCTCTGTATTATATTTAAAGAAAGTAAATAATGAAAAATCTGAATGAATGTATGTATGTTTTTCGCCTTGCGAAAAAATAACGGTACTTAGAGCCATTAAATTTTGAATAACGTAGTCTTTCACCCGAATATGGCACCTTGAATCCCGAATTTGGAATTTAGAATTCATTTTATTATCTATTTCATATTTTTCAAAACTTTAATTGATTTTTATTAATAATCTCAGCGATTTCGAAGCGAGCAGTGGCAACACTGTACAGAATAACACATTTTTTATTTCCAGCCTCGAGACTATCTATTCGGAATCCTAAAGGCGTGCTGCCTTTAAGTACTTTGTGATTTTGATGTTGAGATGAACTTTATATAGTATAATTGCAAAGAATCTTATATTTAATAAATAAAGTTAACACATAAAAGGTGACAAAGAAGAAGACAAAAAAATTTTTGTTAATTATTTGTTTTTATTTTATTATACTTTTTCAGTCTTTTCTCAGATAATATTAATATGTTGACCTGAGAAAAAACTGAAGAAAGTATAAAAAATATCCCATCACTTGACACTGCATAGGGAATTCTAAACGTATGCTGCTATGCAGGTTTTAAAACTTTTGTGATTTTGTTGTTGAGCTGTATATGACGTAAATGCGAAGGAAACAATGCTAAATTTTAAAGCTAAAGAGACAAAAGGAAAAATATGTTAGCAGAACTGAGTGCAAGAGCAGACTGGTAGAATGCCAGCCCAGAGAGAGCGTAAAAAACCTTAACAAACCCTTTTAAGAGATCCCTAAAATGTGAAACTTTCCAGTTTTTTTTCGGTCATTTTTTTCTTAATGAACTGCTAAAGATCTCCAACAAGAAAAAATGTCATACCACATATTTTACCTGTTCAGAATGATTCGCCTATATACTCTCTAAAATTGTGATTTATTGTTTAAGAGTTTATTGTTAGGTTTACATATGGACAATACTAATCTTCTGTTACAGATGCAGGTAAGGTAAAGGTAAGGAGAAAATCAGACTGTCACAATCAATCACCAAGTATTGGTCCCATTTGTTAGCGTTCTGTAAGACCATCTCCAGAAAGGTGTGATCGCATCGAAGCCCTTCAGATTTAAAAGCCGTGTTTGTTCACTTCACGAAAATAAAACCGCAGTATTTGGCAGCTATCATGGGGCGCATCCCAGGCAATAAGATTTCCACATTTTTTTAGCAATTGTAGTATGGAAATGTATTACAAGTAGGATTATAGTATCAGATTTTAACTAACTGAATTTGTACGATGCTGTCTTTATTAACCAATACTATTTACATCTAGGCAATTTACTGAGTATGCATATGTTATGCAATTAGTGTTCATTTTCTTGTTACAATTAGGTCCATTTATCAATTTAGGTCACACATTCTTACTAATAGTAAGTTAAAAAATTATGAGTTTGTTCCATGTGCTGCTAATTTGTAATAATGTTTTTTTTATTTTTGCTACAAGCTTGATAGAGGTGGACTCTTCATGATCCGTGGTTACAGTTTTGTACTCTGTTTACGGAGATTAAATAAGCAATATTATATCCTTCGCACATTAAATGTAATATTAACACAAGATCGTTTCCAAGTATTGAAGCCAACATAGATAGTCCCCTAAAGCGATGATTTTTTAGAAGAAGGTGTTCTTACAAGTTATAATTAAATAAAGGTGCGTTTCTTTTCTCGGTGTTTCTCTATAAGGTATTTCTCTCGTCTTCTGCCCATGCCTTCGTGGTGTAGTGGTCAGCACGCTCGACGCGTAACCGAGAGGTCCGTGGTTCGAATCCTGGCGATTTTGTTAATTTTTCACATCTCCTGCTGCTAAATAACCAATGTCTCTAAACTGGCGCCCGAACTAAAAAGGTGGTAGATGATGATTCTCCACCACCGGGACTTGGTGACTGGGTCCTCTAATCCCCAATCGCTCTTTAAAGGGGGAGTATATAAGGTATTTCTCCCGCCTTTTTCGCATGCCTTTGTGGTGTAGTGGTCAGCATGCTCGACGCGTAACCGAGACGTCCTTGGTTCTATTCCTGGCGAAGGCGTTATTCATTTTTTATCTTTTCTATTTTCAAAAAAATACCTAATGTCTCTACATCTCTTTTAAAATACACATGTACACTGCGAAAAAAAAAGGGGCGCGGTTCTGTAACTCCCGTTCTACTGGGCCGATTGACGAAATTTAAACTGTGTTTTTCATGTCTCGCGCCAAGAATAATTCACTTGGCGAACTTCTTAATTTATAGCAATCTATTTTCCTTTCATTTTTTATCATTGATGCAGGCCAGGAAAAAAAGTCCATCGTTTATTCTTTCGAAAAATTTTAACAAAGTTTGTAAATCACATTTTCGTTATTATCGCTTATAACAAATACGCCAAATTTCAAGACGCGCCAAAATGTAAATTCACGTACATCTGAGGTAATTTTGACTAAAAATCTCTAATTGTTTGCAGATATGCTTAGAAATACATTTACTTTAAGAAGATGTTAAAACTTTTATAAGTTATTATGCAAAAATGTTTTCGAAAAATTTTTTTAAATTATCTAAAAATACAAATTTAAAAAATAAAACATAAAAAATGTGCGAATAATATTTGGATTAAGCCTAAATTGCGTATTCTGGAAGAAGCCATCAAGTAAGTATAATAAAAAAGAGATATTAATAAATAAATATCAAATTTAATTAGAATTGAGAAGCTAAAATTTTGAGAGCTAATTTTTAAAAACGTATTCGTGCGATTTTTGCAAAACTTGACAGTTTGGAATAATTTGACTAGTAGAATCTAAATATGGAAAAGAATTGGCATGTCATTTCAGAAAAAGGTCTAATTTTGTGTCAGAATACCTATATTAAAGCAATGCTATATATTTATCTGATATATATCTTAAGTCGCACTTTCCAGACATGAAAAGCGCAATTTGAATTTTGTTAATCGGTCTAGTAGAACGAGAGATGTAGAACTGTCCCATTTTTTATGTTTCTTTTAAAAAATGCGCCGAGCAATTATGCATTCTACATATCTGTCCTTATCAAAGGTTTCATTTAATAGTGCCCTTTACTTAATTCACAAGTTTTAAGCGTATGCAGGTACAGTGCTTTTTAACAATATTGTACAGGAGCAGCTAATGTTATTTTGAAAGCTGATGTTGTATTAGAGAGAGAGAGGAATTATTTATCATTTACTATTTGTAAACGTACAAATTTATTTTTTAACAGCCTCCACAACCGAGGTTAATGGCTGGTGACAACAACAAAATTGCATAAAAGAAGCTATGATTATAATGAAGAATATTTCCGTTAGTATGAAAGAATTTAGTTGAAGAATTGTTTTTAGTAACAAGTAATTTAGTAGATTAATCTAGAAGTAATTTCTAAAATAGTTGGTCACGATGATGAAAAGCAAATTCAACTTCTACTAAGAATCAAATTACTCGCTCTCTCTTTCTCGTGGATTTTATTTGAAGTGTAAATCCTTTCATTCCAATGGCGAACTATTTTTTTAAAAAACCTAAGCATGGTATTACTCACACGTTTGAGTAAATCTTTACAAAAAAAATACATTATCACTTCACTTGACAACTATCAATTTCCGATTTTTATATCACTGGGAGCAGAGTACTGAAGTTTGTGAAATAGCACTTGTTATACGTAAATGTTTTTATTGGTACAAAAGTCCTAATAATTAGGAGTTCTAAATTTTAGAAAAATAGAATTTTATGTGATTCAATATTTATGATCTAAATGTTTAGAAAAATGCAGTCCAAAGCTGGAAGCTTGGGAAACGTTTATAGAACACAATTATAGTTTTGAAAAATGCTATGGGGTATTCGCTTTTAAACTAGAAACATTTACGGATATCAGTGGAAATAAGTTATGAAACAAATACTTGAGCACATTTTATTGTTACAATTGATTACGTTTCGTACTGAATTTCTTACGCCTTTTTGGAGCATAATGCTTAGTTAATTAAACTCTTAGAAATTAACATTTTTTCGATTTTACTCGTATGTTTCAGATATACTCATTTTATGAACATATTCACTATTTCTGTTGAATTGTTAAGAGAAGTCATTTTATAAATCACTGGAATTTTTAAGTTTTACTGTATTTTTAAAAATCAGTAACATATATCTAAGAATAAATAAGTATGTTAGCAATTTAAACATTTTCAATAAAATCGTAATTTAAACGGAATAGAATAAATTTACTAAATTAATGCTGTAATGTACTAAAGATTGGAATCCAAAGATAATTATTTTAGTTTTAAAATCTTCAGTCTACCTTAATTAGATATTTTTAATTCAAAAGTTGAATTGTTTCTGCATATGTACTTTTAAGAAAATAATTCAAATTTGCAATGCAAGTTACACCCAAATTATTGATATAATATATTCCAAAGTTGGAGTTATTTTGTTATATTTCTTTATTATCAAATTATTTTGTTGAAAGGATCATGTATTGTAGAGACATTAGGTTAATTCGAAGCAGTAGGTGTAAGAAATGAGCAGTGTCCTCGAACCACGGACCTCTCGAATACGCGTCAAGCGTGCTGACCACCACACCAGGAAGCATGCGAAGAACGCGGGAGAAATACCTTATAGTATGACCACATGGAATGCGACCATAAATATATATCTTTTAAAATCTGCAAACAATCGCCAGCGCTAATCTAACTCGCTACAAAATATTTAATGATCACCTAGCGCAGGAGGAAGAGACAATATGGCTGCCCACACAAGGTAAAAACTCCAATATGACGTATGAGAGCTTAATTCATGTTATACAAGCTATAATCCAGCAAATATTTAAGGGGACAATACACCTTTAAAATGATCAAAAAATCGATTTTTGGAATTTTATTGTATTTGGTAGAGCATTTTATTCTGAATAAATTGATACCATACTTTTACTTGTCCGATAATTACTTGTCGAGTTATAAAGGAAAATATGAATCTCACTTCATGGTTTTTGATTTAAATGTCCTGAGTCAGCTGCCATGACAGTTTGTTTACATTTTGAAGTCACATTGCACTCATCCTAACTTTGGCGTTGCATGCAAAGCCTTATTTTTTTTTAAATATAATTGATTGCCGAAGAAGAGAACCATGTAAAACATATACTACAACTCCTACTTTCGCTCGGTTTGTTTACATCGTGTTTTGCTTCGTTAGTATACTGCGATTTGATATTAATTCGATTTTTGTGTTGCTCGCAATCGTGATTGAATTTTCATCGAATATATATTATTTAACTGTGTTCTTTACAGTGTTTTGTGCTAATTACTGGAATTCAGTTTGCTAATTCCTTCTTTGTAATTCTGCTTTTTGATGGATAAGTTAAAAAAACGTGCTTCAGGACAGCGCCCAAAAAAACGTAAGTTTTATGGCAACAAATACACAAATGTCAATGAGACTAAAGTGTGTGACGGTGTTAGTTCTTCATCAAAAAAGTTGAACAGTGGTTGCTTTAATAATAGTTTTAGTGCAACACAGAGTTTGGGATACAGAATAATAGCAATTGATATTTTGTTTTCTGAAATTTCAAGTATTTTGTGTTGCAAAGTGTGTGGCTCAGACATAAATATATGTGAAACTCTAAATCATGGATTATCATCTGTGTTCACGATTGAATGTGCGGGTTGTAAAAAACTGAATTCTTTCAGAAATTCTCGTATGATGGGAGCAAAATCAAATGTGCCTGAAATAAACAGAAGGTTTATTTATGCTATGAGATGCATTGGCCAAGGTCTGGCTGGAATGAAGAATTTCTGTGGTGCAATGGATTTGCCCCAACCTGTCCAGAAAAGCGCATACAATAAATCATTGCAAAAGATTACCCGTTGTGTGAAAGACGTTGCTGAGTTATCAATGTTAAATGCTGCAAAGCAAGAAATTGAAATGACAGGACAGTCACAGCTTACAATCAGTGGTGACGGATCTTGGAAAACTCGAGGTCACTCGTCGAAAATTGGGATAACTAGTATAATTGGTATTGAAACTGGAAAAGTGCTAGATCTTGAAGTACTGTCTTCGTACTGTAAAGGATGTGAATGGGGTAAAAAAATAAAAATGCTAAAGAATTTGAGAACTGGAGAAGGAGCCATGATATTGAGTGTGCGAAAAATCATTTTGGATCTGCTGGGAAAATGGAAGTTGTTGGTATGTTACGAATATTTTCTCGTTCTGAAGAAAGGTTTAACGCTCAGTACATAAACTATATTGGGGATGGCGATACTAAAACATTTCTTGAACTTCGAAAGAGCAATATTTATGGGCCTGATATTGAATTAAATAAAGTAGAATGCGTAGGTCATGTGCAAAAAAGAATGGGAAGTAGATTACGAGAACTGAAGCACTCTATGAGAGGAAAAAAGCTGGAGGATGGTAAATCATTAGGTGGGAAAGGGCGTTTAACGGATAAATTTATTGATCAAGTAACTATGTATTATGGACAAGCTATACGAAATAACAAAGACTGTGTTATGGATATGCGGAAAGCTATATGGGCGATTTATTACCATAAGCGTTCAACTGATGATGAACCACTCCATGATTTTTGCCCACAAGGAAATGTGTCTTGGTGTAAGTACCAAAAAGCCAAAGCAACTGGAAAATTGAAAGATTTTAAGCATAAAAATGTAATGGCAGCCCCAGTAATGGACAGCATAAAGAAAATTTTTAAAGACTTGTCAGAACCCACTTTACTTAAACGTTGCCTTGGTGGTCGAACACAGAATCCCAATGAATCCCTTAATTCTGTAATATGGAAATTCTGTCCAAAGACAAGCAGTTCAAGCAAAGTAATTGCTGATATAGCTGCAAATGAAGCAGTTGTAGCATTTAACGAAGGAAGACAGGGAAGACTACAAATCATGCAAAATTTGGGTTTTCGAGTGGGGCAGTATTCTCTAGAAGCAGCAAGAAAGTGTGATTTGCAACGAATAAAGGAAGCTGAAAAAAATGCTTCAGAACTGAATTTGTCTATTCGCAGAATCAGACATTTACATAACACTTCACAATTAGAAACAATTGCACAACAGGAAGGTGTTGTATATGAAAGTGGAAAATTTTGAATTTTACTACAAATTGTTTATATGAAAAATTTATACAATATATATAAATTTTATATCACATAAAATTTACCTTATTTGAGATTCCTGTCACAAGCATTATGTGGAAGTAAGTTTTGCAATATGGTAAATAATATTAATTACTTCTGTTACTGAGTACCATACATCTTAAGATTACGTTTAATGATTTTTGCTGTTTGGTTGTATATTTTATGCCATTTTATAAATTATTTTATTTTCACCTACATGAATATCAAGAGATACTATTTTAAGTGTCAAGTTATCATTCCAAAAGTGATTTTATTGCTATATGATTGAAATTTATGTCCCAAAATTAAAAATTAACTTTAAAGAGCTTTTTCTCAAAACGTTGTTTTTCAGACTTGCGCGCAGCATATCTATGAAACCGCTTAAGATACAGCATCGAAATTTACAGCACAAATAAATATCAAGACAGTAATTAAAATAGACTCTAATTATAAAGATACGTTAAATAAAGAAATTATTTTCAGTAAAATTGTACGTTAAAAATTAACAAAAAATTATTTTTTAAAAATTATTGCTCGATTATGTTTTTAAAAGTTGAACTAATTAAAATATTTTACTTCAGATGAATAATTAGACCAATAGCTTTAATTTGGCATTAACTTTCTACAGATTATGGTGAATTTATGCAAGTTATCCTGCGCGCAAGGAAGCAGTGTAATTCAAGACTTCAATTGTTAGAGTCTTACAAAAGTATTTTTTTTAATTATTAAACTTGATTTCAAATCCATTAGATATTTTTTTTCAGGAGTATCATTGTCTCATCTAATAACCCTGAAAAAATTGTGAAACTAGGCCCAACAGTTAGTTTTTTAAAAATTTTTAGTATATGTTAAATATTTTGTATTTTCTCCCAGTTAAAGGTGTACTGTCCCCTTAAATAAAAAAATAGCTCGAACTTATCTTATCCAGCATTGAATGATGGATTTCCAAACTTAGACAGGAAAACAATTACGTCGCAAACCGAGCATTCTATCATAAACTAAAGTCTGCAGCAAGTGATGAGATTCGCCAGGATCTCCTTCAAAGCTACCGGAATCAAAAGCACATTATAAAAGCAAATCCTCGAAGCTAAACTCAAATCATAGCACCAATATTGTGACAACAAAAAAACACTTAACGGCTACTTTCTCTCCCCATAAACAACCCAAAACCATAATGACAGACGATATAATGGGATTAATCAGTAACTCCATACTCGGTGCAGTCCTACTAAAAGAAAAGCCTGAAGATAAAAATGGCGGCCAGATATCCCTCCTGGACAAGCTAAACTCCTGCCACCAATCACGACCCGGAATCCACCCGGCAAGAAATTACGCATATCATCACAAAGTAAATAAGAACAAGGCTCCACGACATGACAGAATCTGCAACAAAATAGTTAAACTAATACATGCCACTAACAAAAGCATCAACCTAAACTCTGCAACGAATGCACCCAACTACGCACGTTCCTCGATTGCTTTAAAACGGACAAATCCTCCTGTTCCTGATGGAAAACAAATCCTTGAGTAGTCCTGAATTATACATGCCCATCAACCTCCTATCAGTAAACTGAAAGAATCTAGAACGCGACATAGTAGGACTCCTAATTCATCATAGTGACAAAATTGACAAAAACTAATTCAAATTCCGACGTAGACTTCAACAATCAACGCTGCTCAAGCAGTCTCTTAGCGAATCGAAGGAAACAAAATCAGCCCACGCCTTTCCTAGACCTGATAAATGCCTTCAACGCGCTTTGGTAGCCTAGTTCTCAACAACCTAGAATGATCAAATAACCTTATAATCAAGGACTTTCTCTGTAAGAGAAATGATTTCATTCACAACAATGACTATGCCATTTCTCTCAAACAATCAAGAGGCTATCCCCAGGGGTCCTGCATCGTTAAGTTTTTTAAACATACATACATACCTTCATGCAGATTCTTCATTATTTAATTTCTTTAAATATAAAATACATATAGTATTTCGTGGCAACAATTTGAAAAGTGATTTATCGCTCTTAGTGATTCGACGCCAAATGTCGTTTCTAGACTAAGGTCCTTTTGGGCTAATGCTCCTTTAGGCTAATAAATAAATAAATGAGAAAACAATACCGAAAAGTTTTAGATTTTAATTGTCACCTTAAATGGCTTGTTATTTTTTTACGCTATAGCTGAGCTCGCAGTCTACTAATCATCTTTTGCACTCACTCCTGCTAATTCTTTTATTTTTCTTTTCAGTTTTGCAACTAATCCTCGCATTTTTTTCGCAATTTCTCCATACAGAACGCAACAGAAAAATTAAAGCAGCATAGCAACATATGTTTAGAATTCTTGATGCAGTGCCGAGTGTTGGCATACGTTTTTTGATATGTTTTTGTGCTGACATTATTTCTTTAATATTACGTTCTTCGCACTTACGACACATAAAACTAAATTCAACAACAAAAGCACAGAATATTTAAAAAATAACATATCTTTAGAATTCCGCGATATGCAGTCTCGTGCGCTGGAGATAATAAAATTTTATTCTGCACAGTGTTGCGAATGCTCGCTTTCGAATCGTTGAGTTTGTTAATAAAAAATCCATGAAAGCTTTACAAAATATGAAATAAACAATAAAAATATGTAACGTCATTTTATGAAAGTATTGAATGTATTTAAGAAGACAGATCATAAACTGAATGCATATTCGTTATTTAAGTCAATCCGATTCAAAAGAAAGAAAGGAATATTCTTAAAAACTGCATATGTTGCTTTGAAATATCTTAATTTGTTAATCTGGCAGACTCAGTTTGAAAGATAAATAACTTAATTTTTTTCAAATAGCACAGACTGGAATGAAAAGTGAAACGATTCATTTTATAGCGATTCGACGCTAAATCCTATTTCGAGAGTAATAACTATTTTGGGCTAAAAATAAAAATTTGAATTCGTAAATTGCCATTGTTATATGCTGATTAATATGCTATAAAGAGATTTGTAATCAATACAAAATATTATCCTAATGAGCTTCAAATGTAAAACTCATAACGGTTACGTTAGCTCTTTCACTGTATGACCTCCAGCAGAATTATTTATTTATTTAATAGATTCGAGTTGTATTCTTAACTTTAAATTATTATAACTTTCTATAACCCTTGAGATAATAAGCATACTTATACTAGTTGTTTTCCCCATTCGTTTCTTAAATGACCAACTAAAATTTTTGATTTACTTCTGGATGAGATTTTTTTATTTTTTAATAATTAATAATGCATTTATAACTGTCATCGAAGTTCTCTGTTCAGTTTCCTCTTAAATTTCACATATTTTATCAAATACATAAGCAGAATATTTTAGACCTCTTCGTACTGATTTTCCTCACGCATTCTTTGATAAGTTGTCAGCAATGCCCAAAGGGAATAGTATGTCATTATACGATTCTGTGGCAACAAATATATATTCCAGAGTTTATAATATATATTCTAATCTTTCATAAATCACTTCCAGAGATAACGCAAATTCTGGAAATATATTTTTGAATCACTTAATTCGAAACATTTCGAACATAACGTATTCTATTGGAATGATCTTGTTTACTAAATCCTGAGTCGAGATCTTTTAATACGTTTCGTGTTGCTATTAGACAGTTATCATAGAATTCTCTATCAACAGTCATATAATATTTTGAAATATACTTGCAACATCAATACCATCATCTTCATCTATGTATTTAAATTAGGTTTACTGTTGCAATCACTAATGTCTTCATCAACTACGTTTAAATTATCTTTCAGAAAATTGAATTTTCTTTATTTTGTAAGACATTTATAATTTCACAATATTCGATAATAGTGTTTTTTATTCAGCTTTGCAATATGAAAATGGTTTGATATGGAATAATTAATAAAGTTTTTATGTATATATTTACTTTACATTTCTAAAGGCTCATCCATCTAGTTAGCTTCTAGCACGTTCATTATTATAATAATGAGATTTCTGAAATTTGTATTAAAGTTTTCAGTTTAGATATTGCATTTCAAATAGCGGCAGCTTCTACTGTGTTACCGTCATAATGTTACGTAAGAGATACTTGTAAGTTACGTAATTTCTTGCCACTTGTCACCTCTTTCCTGTTTACTAAAAATCCAGTTATGAAAATCATGTGATTGAAGTTACCAGAATCTTCCGCGGACAGATCACATTACCGGCTTTTTAGAGAACATCCAGTTTGTCTTTTAATAATTCAGTCAGCATTTTTAAATCATAAAAATTCGTGAAAGATAAAGCACTTTTCTGAAATTATATAAAATGTATTTTCTGAAAGCAAGGGTGTTCAAACCATCCTTTAAATATCGATATTCTGTAACCCTTACAATTTGAAAAAAGAATCATTTAAGCTATGTGCACCATGCTTTTAATATGATATCTTTATACGCATGGGAAACTTTGAATAGCTTCAAGTCAGAAATCAACCACTCAAGAAGAAGATGCAAAAAGGAAACAGTAAATGGGATTTTTTATCTGCGAAAGCGAAACACGATTCTAAAGATTTTTTATTTTGAAATGTGTATTCAGAAATTTCAAGTTTGAAGTACTAAATGAGAGAAAAATATTAAAATCGTTTGTATACTATTTCGGTTCCTGAAGTATATTTGCGAAGTACAGAAATAGAACGTTTTTAAAAGCAAACATTCACCTATTTTACAAACATTTCTTAGAGTGCTTTCTTCTTGTCTTACTTGCATTTTCGATTCCAAATCTAACGGAATTCCTTCTGAACAAAGAACTGGAATCTATGCATAAATTTGTTCTGCTTTTGTTTGGAAGGTACTTTATTGCGTTAAGAAAGAGAAAACATATGCATAGATATCGAGCAATTTACTGAGAAGTGCTATTTTGTCTCCCGTAGTACGCAAGAAAAGCCGATAAAAGATTTTAAAAATATTACAGTTTTCTCATTGCAAACATGGCTACAAGAATAACATCTGTTTAGTTTTGAGAACGCCTATTAGTTCTGCGCCGTAAGGATATTGTATTATCATTTGTTGCAATACCCTTTGTATGGTGCAAAATAATATTGAACACATCTGACTGAATTTTAATAAAAATGTAAAGTTTAATTTCACCTACACATTTTACACATGAAGATATCAAATAATCATTATCGCCACGGAACTTAAGCTTCTTTTAATCAGAGAAAGCATAGTGAGTTTAAACATTATAGCTCAATGGATTTATCTCCTACCATAAGATTGTGAGTTCAGACCTTGGAAGTGGACTTCATTGATTTCATCTTAAAATCTGTGTAGCTATACAAGATGTGTGTTTTGCAGCATTTTAGAACATTTTTGAATTTTTCAGTGTTTAAAATAATTTTACTTGAGTTTTTGGAACAATAACTGATATAACGAGCCTTAATACAGCATGTACACTGCGACAAAAAAAGACAATTCTACATCTCCCGTTCTACTGTGCCTATTGACGAAATTCAAATTGTGTTTTTCATGTCTCAAAAGCGCGACTTGGGATATATATTAGATTAATATATAGCATTGTCTAATATAGATCTTTTGACACAAAATCGAACGTTTTTCTAAAATGACATTCCAACCTTTTTTTTTATACTTCGATTCTACGGCGCAAATTATGAATAAATATTTAATGCTGTAAAATTTTGTGAGAAATTTACGTAGAAATTCAAAAATTTATCTTGGCACCTATTCTTCAATTTGTGCCAAGAATAATTCGCTTGGCGAACTTCTTAATTTATAGCAATCTATTTTTCTGTAATTGTACACAAACGGAAAAAAAAAGTCATCTTTCATACTTTCAAATAATTTTACCAAAGTGCGCAAACCACATTTGGCACTATTATCGCTTAGAATATACGTATATGCCAAATTTCAAAATGGCCCAACATGTAAATTCATGTATAGCTTAAAACATTTTGAACAAAATACTCTAATTTTTTGCAGGTGTGCTTAGCAATACAACTATTTTAAGAGAACGTTAAAATTTTATTAAATAAATTTTAAAAGTTACAAAAAAAATCGAATCCTTTATAAAAATATTTAAAAATATAAATTTAGAAAATAAATCATTAAAACTGTGCAAATTATGTTTGGATTAAGCCTAAATTTTGAATTCTGAAAGAAGGAATCAAGTAAGTTTAATAAAACATTCTGATGCGTACAGCACATTACTTTCTTGTACGGAATATTACATTATACGTATTTTGCATTTCATTTAAACTTACTGGATTGAATTAAATCTACTTCGTCGATAGCGCGTAAACCACAGTAGAATAAATGCACTCTTTAAAATCCACTATATCTGTTTACCACAGCGACAATCTGGCGCTAGGCTCACTTAATAGCGTCACATCTCATTCATTTTATAACTCAGAATGCACAAAAATTATGTATATCATCTGAAGAATTAACTAATTGTTGCCACATTATCTATTCAAGTACTATAATAAATCTAAAACGATGTGTAAAAGTAATTAAACAATCAAACAAAAAAAAAAGAAAGAAAGAAACAGTTTTTCACAAACGATCCAGTATTTCTCATTCAATTAATTCAGTTCTCACTTTGCTACAAGGCAAAAATAATTAAAAACTCAAAGTATCTATATTAAAAATTACGAAGTAAATCTTAAACACGTTTTTTCTCGAATAAATTCCAGAATGGATTAAGCATGATTTAATTCGCAATAATAAAAGAAAGCGTTATCTTTGTTGTTACGAAGCTTAGTTTCTCAAAATTGGCAACAAATCCACTATTCTACTAAGTTTCAAATGTAAACGAACATGACTGCTTTCGTAACTATAATTAGGGTTAGCCGCCCTGAAACAACTTTTAAATTGTTGATAATTCTACAAATATTGCATGCAAGTTTACTAAAGGCATAAAAACCTTAACCGGAAGATAAGAACAACATAATGCAATAATTTTTAAAGCAAAAAATGCCCAATTTATCAACACATAAGAATAAAAAATCTGAGCTCACTGAGAAGAGTAACAGACACTGAGTATATATGTATATATATATATTTATATACTTTTCGTGCGGCCGATTGCAACCGGAATGGGAGCTGCACATCTACATGTTATAGCAGTCCTATATAAAAACTTCCGACGATCTGAGGCTACTCCTTTTTGAGTTATGCGAAATACATACATACATACATACGTACGTACGCACAGATGCCACAAAAAAATCTCTTCAGAATCCATTTTAAATCAGTTTTGTATTTTTTTGGGGGGAAAAGAGTCCTTTATTCTGTCCTTACGTATGGATGTCACACAAAAACATCGTTAAATTGTATTCGATAGTGGTCAAAATGGATATTTTCGTTGAAATATGTTACCCGAAATTTTTCGCGATTACAATACTTCCGTTTTACTTCGTACAAGGAAATAAAAAGACATATTGAAAAATAAATATCAAATTCAAATAACACGGAGGAGCTAGAATTTTGAGAGGTAATTTTGTAAAAACTACTCGTGCGATTTTTACAAAACTTGGCAATTTGGTATAATTTGTGTCATAGAATCAAAATATGGAAAAACATTGGCATGCCATTTCAGAAAAGTCCGGTTTTGTGTCAAAATACCTATATTAGAGCAATGCTGTATATAAAACTAATAGTCGAGCTTTGGAAACATGAAAGACGCAAGTTGAATTTTATTAATAGGCTTAGTAGAACGGGAGATACAGGTGTATATACCACTGCCGGAATTAAGATGCATTGCTTAATCTTTGAAATGCATATGACTACTGGCAGGATAAAAAAATTATGTTTTTGATGTTCATAAAACTTTCGGACTGAACACAACTCGAATCCGCTAATGAAAGTGCGTACCTTGGAAATTAGTTATTTCCACATGAATGGAATCATATTTCGTGCTTCCGTTAGTTGTTCAAAATTCACTACGTCATTCACAGCATCAGTGCTCAGAGATGAATCTTCGTAGAATCGAGAGACTTTACCATGTGGGACACAGATGCAAAAAACATGCGTTTCAATTTGAATGTCGTTCTTTCCTTCTGTTGAACTTCTATTAGTCTAGTAGTTAAAAATGACTTCTTGGCCATGTGTCGTGTCAAGCTTCTTTTGCAAGTTTATGTTTATTTCCATATTTTTTTTCGTGTCTTTTGATTCACAAGAAGCTGTTTGCATCTGCTCAATATTAGTTGAAATCTATTCACTATGACGTAATATTCGTTCAGTCCTCCAAGCATTATTGAATGCCTCAATTAGACGTTAGGAAATTGCTTAGATTGAAAGTCCGAAGCATGTTATTCATTTTTCGATTATTGCAGTAGTTTGTATGGCCTTTAAGTTTTACAGAAGAAAGAGATGCAACATAATTTTGAACTTAACTTTCTAGATGTGAACATTTAGAAATGTTTTATGGTTTGCATTACTTCTGTGGTATTTATGTGATATTGATTAGTTCTAAGCTTTGGTATATATGGTGTTCGATAACGGAGGCTTAAATTATTTCTTTAAATCCTCTTTTATAACACTAATTCTAATTTGAAGTCTTTGTAAGTGAAACATAAAGCTCTAAATCCAAAATTTCACATGACTATGAAGTGTTCACGAGAAACATATGTCATTAATAACAATTAGCATCACTTATAGGATACTTAAAATTATCCATACAAATAGTGACTGATTACAATATGCTTTTAAAACAAATTGTAAGAACTCACGTATTAGGAATTGCTAACTGTAATAAACTGACAGTGGGATAGCATAAAACGTAAATACCAATGTAAAAAAGTTGCAATAAATAATTTAAATCACCATGCAGTTGCATGCTTTGTTTATCCCATCCTTTTAATTTGTTGATTAGCATTGATATTTCCAGGAGTATGTAAAGTCTATTTTTCAAGAACCATAACGCTTATGCCATTTATTTTCTCCACTAATAAAAGGATAGAAATTAATTAAAAGCATTAAAATATTACGCTTGAACAATTGTATGATACTACATAAATATTAAGTAAAAATGCGTTGAGCTAAAGATTTAAACAAATAATATAAACAACATTCTAGTGCCGTTGAGTAAATTATTGAGTCAAATTTTAATAACGCAATAATACCGAAAGTTCAAAGTACATTGGATTCATTTAAAAAATAGCATCTGTATTAAATTTTTTATTGCTTATAATAAGTAGTATCGTCTAAAACTAATAACATTAGTAAATTGCAACACTTAGCAAATGCTGTTACACTCTATACAGTTTTTAGTTCAGAGGTTGAAACTTAAAATAATGAATTTACGATCACGGATCTGCAAATTATATGTGAGGAAAAATCGTTTTCTGAATAAGCAGGAACAAGAGATTCTGTAAAAACATTTTGATATAACTTTTACGGTAACATAACTAATATAGTTACTAAATATAAGAATGTTTCAGAAATACAAGAAAAGTTGCTTACAATTTAAATTAAAAATGATATAAAAACTAAATAAATAGTTTCAAAATTTTATAGTATTATTAAAGTAAAGATATTGAAGAAGATTTGATTAAAAAATTATTTCATTAAAAGAAATGATTTTGAATGAAAAAATGAAATTTTAAGATATAATGCAATGAAGATTAACTAATATTTGTAACGAAGTTTTATAAATGCACTAAGAATTTTTTTAACTTACCTGCCACATCAAAAAAGCAGAAAATTCTTTTAATAAATTAATTTCTAATTCTGAATTTCTCTATAAATTTTTATACTACAAAACCGAAAAAAAGGAAAGAAGACAAAGTAAACTAGAAGTAATAATTTATACATCAGAATTAAATAAACTTTTTAAACTATATCTAAAAGTCTTTTAGTATTCTGTACTCGGAATAAAAAGAGAACTATGCAGGGATGCTTCGCGATGAGAAGTTCCTGTTTTTATTATTATTTTTAAGAGAAATGTAACGCTTTTTCTGGAAGAAAAGAATATCAGAATCTAAACAAGTTTAAATATGTGAAAATGGCGCTTTTAGTATGAATAAAAATAAAATTTTCGGCTAATTTGCCGGAATGATAACTGCATTGAAAAATTCAAAACTAATGTGATTATTGCTATTATTATTATTATTATTTCGTAAAAAAATTTATAACACCTTTGCTACTTTTATATTTGAATTTTGAATGTGCCTGCATGTTCTCCTGATACTGAATAAAAAGATTTAGACGACAATATGCTTACAAATTAAGCTTATAAAAAACATTTTTTTATACTTCGAAAAACATAAGATATGAAAATTTTCACATACAATTTCACATAAAATTTCCTCCATTTATACAATTTCCTTCAACACTTCCAGGGGAAAAACGGAAGTTTAACAGTGGTCATCCGATAATTTGTTCATTTAATAAATATATTTTTTGGCCCGAAAATTAATTTTCCGCATTTTGATGGAAATGTCGAATGTAGAAATTTCATTCTAAATGCTGTAGATAATGCAATTTTGTATGTCGTTTAACGCCCACCAGCAGCTCAGCGGTAAAATTCGATAAACTCTAGTACTTTGATCCGGGTTTTTATAAATGTTTATGATTTTTTAAATTTTATAAATTTTATAATATATATATATATATATAATGCAAAATTAATTAAAATAAATAATACGTTTAGCTCTTTCACAGCCAAGTCGCCCGCAACGCCCGTGCATTCATACATGGGCAGGTCGCTCGAACGTCGGTTTCCCCCATCACATTAGTGCATGGCTCATTTGTTTCGGAAGTTATTAAAAGATATGCCAATAATTATTTAACCGACTAAAGTCACTCTCTTATTTGAATGCCCCTTTTCCCTCTCCTTTGTTTAATGCCAATGTTTAGCATTGATGCTCGTACTTGCAATCCTATAGTAAGGGGGAAACCGCGCAAAGATCCCCAATAGTGAAGTAATAACTTGAATTAAGTAGGTTATAGTTCACGCTGTAGCAGTCTACTTGGAAGGGGTGGGGAAGAAGTCCATTTCAACGAATAATCGTATGCATTGGTGCTTCAGATGTTCGAGTGGAACACATTTTGGCCACTCTTGATGTGAACGAGATAAAATCCATCCAAAATTCAATTAAGAATAAACTATATACAAAACCCGAAACTGACATGCACAGTGGCAGACCGCATAAAAGGGGCAAAAAATGTAGAAAAACGAAAAGTGATAAAGGAAGAAAAAATTTACATCTTTTGTTGTATCTTCATCGGTAGTTCGCGCAACGAAAAATAAATATATCAGCTTGTTTCGAACCAACAAACACATAAATTGTATTTATTACTTGAAATAAGCTCAAAATTAATAAAATTGATCTGTGTTTTTATTAGCCTAACACCTATAGTCGGTAGCAATCAGTGCGAAAAAAAAAACTGCAAACTCATTACATCAAAATCATAAACAAAAGTTCAAAAATTAGAAAAAACAAATGCATTTAATTTTCAGCAGACCCAATCCTAAAAAACCAAATATATAATTTAACATATGAAACAAGCAATTTAACACATGAAAAGTAGCATATGAAAATTTGAAACTATACTGGCCGGAGTAAAAATGTGTGCAAAATGATAAACATGAAAATAAGCTTAAAAATCTAATAATAATTATTTTCAATTTAAGCGTATCGAATCCAAAAAACAAAAGATGAAAACAGAAGCAATCTAACATATGAAAAATTGATAACAAACAAAACTTGGATTCAAACATATAGAATGAAAATAAAAATTAAAGAGAGTAGTTAGTTCTTAAAATCCGTAACATTAAGGAACAAACTTTTCAAATGAAAAGTATTAATTCGACAAGCTCTATCGTAAAAGACTGTTGGGAAGCCTAAACATGTGCTAAGTCATGAAATTATGTTGACTAGGAATTTTAAATATGTAGGGTTTGCCTTGCTTTGAAAGCATAAACTAACATGTTTCAAATTCATAGCCGACGTAAAAAGAATTAACGTTGTGCCCGAGACTATCTGCAAAGTCTAGGAAAGCTTTAAAATAAAATCTTTTTTAAACACAAATTTTAAACAGAAATGCGCTTCTCGTGATAACAGATTCAACAACAACTTGTGGTCATAAAACTAAAGTACATTCAGTTTCAAATTTAAAACGTAGACAAGTAGTCAAAGACCACACAATTAAATTTTAAACTAAGCTGGCTCAAAAACTCTAACCGGCATAACTAATTCAAATATCGGCAGCAACAATACGAAACCGAATAATTACTAATTTATTAGAGTTAGCAGGAACTATGTCACGTGGCCACGAGGGTCAGAAACACATTCTGTTTTCCGCAGTAAATTTTCTGGAGATATTGGACTTCCAATTAATTAGTTTAATAGTTTTCAAAATCCTTTATCAAAGAAAACATTCTTGTTGACATTGTAAATTTGCATGTCAAGATAACCTGCTTCGGTGTCATTTTTGTTAGTTTTATTAAGTTTAAGGTATTTAGGGCAGATATCTTGTTTTTCAGTTTCATTGTAACTATTAATGGCAGTGATGCTATCCATATACCTGTAGATAAATTTAAAAAGTTCTGGCTGATGGTAATTGTTAATAAAATTGTATTCCTTAATGAGGAGAAACAGCTTACAGATGGCAGTTGAATAATTAGTACTCATTGTAATACCGTTATTTTGTAGAAACGTTTTAGTTTGATATTTAATAAAATTGTTAAAAAGAGTGATTTTAAAACAAGATGCCCCATTTATCAAAATCAGTTGTTTTAATAACGGAAAATAAGTGACAAAGCTCAAATAATATATTGTAAATTTCATTAAGCAGCAAGGTGCTGTATAAGTTCCCCAAATCATAACAGCTAATATTGTAAATTTGTTGTTTGTTGACGGAATTTGATAATTTTCTCATTATTGTACACAATGTAGCTGCTAAATAATTTAATATTAGTTTGTATCTGATTCTCAGTACAAAATTTGTAAGAATTTTGGTAAAATTAAGATCGCTCTTTTTTATGTCCTTACCCTGTAGGGTTTCCCTCATTTTGCATAAGAAATTTATTTTAAGTTCGATACCTTTCCTGAACTCCTCAACTTCCCCTAGCATTTTCTTGCCAGGATAAAATTTTAAATTTAAGTGAAGTGAGTATTTAAAAAGGTGAATCTCTGAGTTTATTCAGAGCGTGTTTTCCTAACCAGTGCACGTTTCGTTGCTATCTCGCTGTTACGCTTGTACGCTGGTTGGCCAATTCGAATTATCGCCACGACTGTTAGGTTTTTGTTGAGTCAACCTGTTAGACGTAACTTAACGTGCTAATCCAGCACTATTCTAGTTTATATGTGAACTGATTTATGCTCTACGTTTAAATTTCACCGCAAGTTGACTGTGTTTGTGTAACGCACGAAGATCGTGCCTTTCTGTTCGACTTTGAGTTAAGGGTTACTTTTTCACCCTTCTTCTGCGATGGTAATTCATTTACGCCTGTGCGAAAATTCGCCAGGCTTATTGTTTATGTGGAATAGAAGAGACAGATCTTACAACCCATTTAGCTATAAAGCTGAATTTCATTAGATGCTTATGAAATTTTAGAAGTGCATGCAAATTGGGGAATTTATTACAGTTAGGTTGACCGGTAATTTTAAGGTTTTCGTGAAATGCTTTAAATCTATAATAATCGTGTTTTCTTGACATTTAGAGATCTAGTAAGCAATATTAAGTGCATTTCTATTAACTTGATAGAATTTTGGGCAAATAATACCAGTATTTTTTTAGCTTTGTGGCAATAATAAGCTGGTTTTTAAAAGCTTTTCTATATTTTTATTAAATTTCTTCTAGTTAGCAGGAATATTGATGCTATTCATATTGTTGAATTAAAGTTTATAATAACATCTGATAATAACAACTGGATTATCAACAATAATCAGAATGTTATTAAAATCCTCAGCAAACAAAAATTTTATAGTGTTACGGTTACGATTTTGGGATCTTATACACCAACTTGCAATTAAATGAAATTTATAGTTTAATTGAGCTTTATTACCTATTTCCCTGCATTAAAAATTTAACTGATTTCGATACCTCTGACTCTTATCTTAAATGTACACATTTTCGCAATTTTATTACACATAAAATACAATTTTTCTATAAATTAACGCTATTCCTATAGGTATCAATTATTCAATAGCCATCTGTAAATTGTTCCTCTTCATTAAGCAATATATTTTTAACAATTAACATAAACTAGAACTTTTAAATTATACCTACAGCTATACATTGTCCTTAAAAATTGCAAAGAAACTGAAAGTAAGACCTTTAACTTAATAAAATTAACATAGATGAAACCGAAGCACATTATTTTGACCTACAAATTTAGAATAAAAGAAGGTTCTTGAATTTTGAAATAATTAAACTAATTAATTGAAAATCTAATATCACCAGATAAATTATTGCTAACACTATAATAAATCAAATCAAAAAGAATAAAAAATATTTGTAGTACCTGTAATCATTTTACAAAAGAACACAGTTTAATTAAAGTGCTAAAAGTTAAAGTAATTCCACTTAATATTCATCAAAACCAACTAGCTAAACTACAGTTTCCCAATCTAAAAATTATTTTCACCGCCACACTAAAGTTCTTCAGGATAAACTTTCCTCACAACATTATCGCGGCTTAGTCTTGGAAGCTCTTAACATATTTGAATTATACATCTTAGTCAAAGCTCTCGCATTAGTTTTAATTTACATTAGCCGGTATGTTAATTATTTAGACCTTTTATTAACAAAATGGGCTGATTCCAGTTTCTAACTCAAGACACCATAACTGAGGAATTTTTGTGACATTAGATAACTCTTTTTTGTTTCCTTTAGTCCAAAATGATTTGCCCTGAAGGACCATTAATTTCGTTTTAGCATTTTCCGTTGGTTCACTATAAATGTCGGTTCACTTTTCAAATTATTGCCACCAAATATTAGAACCCTGTGTTATATTTGAAGAAATTAAATACTGAAAAAACTCCATATAGATATACATGTTTCTCGCATTGGGATAAAACAATGGTACCTATAGCCATCAAATTTTGAATAACGTAATCTTCTACCGAATATGGTCATCTGGAAGCCCAAATTTGGAATTTGAAATTTGTTTTATTAACTATTTCACATTTTGTAACACTATAACGAATTTTTGATTAACAAACTCGACGATTTCAAAGCGAGCAATGGCAACACTGTACGAAAAAAAAATTATTTTTATCTCAAGCCCGCGAGACTGTGTATCGGAAATTCTAAGCTTTGCTTATTTTAAGATTATTTGCGACATTGCTGTTGAATTAAATTTTGTGGTTTAAGTGCAAAGAACATGATATGTAATAAATAAGTTAACTCAAAATGTTAAAGAAATGCCCCATTGGGCGTAATATAAAATCTTATAGCCTTCAGATTTTTTTTGTTTTACATTTTCCTATATATATATATTTCTTTTTCAGTTTATCTAAAATTTGTAAAGTTTTTGCTAAATTCATCGTTTGCATTCTCTACGTTTGTTCACAACTTTCCTCACGGTTTACTAGCCTCTCCTCTAATTTTATGAAATTTTTAATATGACGGGCTTCTTTTTATCGCTACATTAATTATTTAACTTCTTCGAATATATCCATTTATTCTCCACATTCTTTTTGTAACATTGTGGGGTATTACCTATTTAATTCCAAAGTTCTGTCTTAGAACTCCACGAACATTAACAAGTGAATAATCGCTTAAGTGTGTGAACAAACACGTAAGTCTAAGAAGGGTTCAATACCCCTTATGTTTCAGAATATTTACAATGAACTCCTACTTGGAGTATACACAAAGCCTCCACTCGGGCTTGAACTTAAATAATAATGAATTTAAATTAAAGTAAGCTTAACTAAAGCTATCTGAAGGGTATAGCCGAAGCTATCAGAAATCTACGTAGTTGGTCCCTAAATATTAATTTAATCGGGGAAGCCAAGCAAGGGCCTAAGGTATGGCCGAGCGTAGTAGCTTAGAGAGAACGCAGCCCAAGGCAAATGCGCGCTAGTCAAGCAATCAGACTCTCTCCCTCGAAGTCGGTAAAACATCGACTTAAATAATGCTTTACTCATTTGCATTTACTGCGTTTCTGAATTTACATTCTGGCAGAAAATTGTAAGCTGAAAGTAGAATGAGATAGGAAAGCTATAAAACTTAAAATAACTGTTAATCAACTTAGAATAAACCTTAGAACACATATTGTCATTCTTATTATAACGTCGTCGAGAATATCTTTGCATTGAGTACTACAACTTGTTGAATCTCTGAAGTTGAAAACAAATTAGTAATTGTTATTTTAGTGCTAAATACGGCAGCTCTTCCCATTCGTTTAACTAGAGTGAAATAAAACGTCACCTATATGGTGCCCAAAGTCATCGCCAACGATAGGCGCAATCTTGCCTCTTTACCGTGATGAATTTCTTGGACATGTTCTGCTATCAGAGAAGCGATATTATCCACAACAACAGAAAAATATTCGTGGAGTAACAGTTAGAGTTCTTTTCGGATTTATGATGCAGGTAATTTGATATTTTTTCCTTTTACAAATTATTCACTTCTTTTACACTATGTTAAATGTTACAATAGAAGATTTTCTAATTACTTTTATTATTATTAATCAGTTTAAAATTACTACAATCTCAGGAGATAAAATTCGTTAAATATCTTCTGGCCTGGCAGGACTAGTAACTGGAAAAGCTTCTGACTTTCTATTGTAAACCTTCATGATACCTGAAATAAATAACTAACAACATTCTACTATAGGCCTTTGTATTTATGCTTGTTAGACTACAATAATTTGGTGCCCTCAATCCTGAGAGCACACAACGTATGAAAGTACGTCATTGATAGTTAAGAAGAAATAACGACGTATTTCCGCAAGAGAAAATTTAAAGCATCATAAAAAAAATTAATGCATTATTTCTCAGAAGCAAAACTGACTTGTTATGTAACTAATATATTTTTTCACATAGAAACTGTGCTAAACGTTCACATGGTAGGCTTTTTAGCATAAAATAAGATGTAAAAATGACATTTTAGAGGCAGAGTTATTCATTTAAAAATATGAATTAAACATTTGAAATAGTTTTATCTTCGTATCAAAAATTAGAACAATATTTCACTCGATAGGATATTGTTTTTAACGTAAAGCACATTTTTTCCGTATCATATAAATGAGCTTCAATATCTTGAAATCGACAGCTGGACAGGTGGTCCCGAAATCAATTTACATTTTGCATAATCCGCCCAGCAAATTATAATACACGCTTCCACAACAGATACGAATACAAAGTAACAAAGTTCAAATGCAGTATAACAATCAACAAAGCCATACACAGTTAAGTCTATAACAATCACAACAGATTCAAATGAATATTAAGGAACTGCACAAAAGCAGTAGAGCGTATTATTGTGCATACAAATAAAATGTGAAACATAACATGAGACAGGTGAACGTTGAGAAATCAGAAATAAAATATAGCTAGCAACAAAAATTCACTGAACAATTTGCAGCATAGAACTTAAATATAATATACTGTTTCATATTACAATTACGAATGATATATTATGAGATTAAAGATACAAAAACGTAAAATCATGGAAGCATAAAACATATACTACTATCACATCGTGACGGTATTACTTAATCGAATCATTTTTGCCTTCTGGCCATGAATTCTTTTCAGAAGTGTATCTAGTGCTTCTCTGCATAACACTGAGTTATTTGCTGAAGAATTTTAACTCCGGTATTTACTCCGCTTTCTCTTAACATAAAATGGTATAATCAAAAGAATCTAAAAATTCAGAAGCGTATGCTAGCCGTAAAATTTAAAAGATAAAGAGAAATTTATAACCTATAATAGAAAATAATTCATCATTACTATTAGTTTTTAGATGGAGAGTGCAACAGCCACAAATGAACACTTGTTGCAAAACGTTCTTATTTATATAACAGGAGATTTTATCAAAGCTGCAATCAAAAACGACGTTAAATATTCACGTTGCTAAAAAATAACTGACATGGTTTGCGCTAGAAATTTTAAAAAGTGTTTGAGGGGAGTCTTTTCTAATGTCCATACAGATGCTTGTCAGATTGTATAGATTTGGATTATTTATATAATGATGAAACACGGGGAGGATACTTTCATGGATAATTTTTAAAGGGTTACAGCCTCGTACTCAAATTAAAACATGGAGAAAACCATAAAAGTCCTCTGTTATCTTGCTGTCCTGGTCTTGAGCCGGCTTAATTACCAACATTCACCGATTTTACAGCTCAGTTGTCAGTTTGCGTGTAAATTAAACATTAATATCCGTGCCTAGCAAGTATGTAAATAACAAATTCGGTTATATATTTACTGTGTCAGTCAAATCTGTATTGGTTTTCAAGTCTTTGAATTCGAAACAGATGTCGGTTGCTTAAATGCAAACATAATTTCTATTTAATTTTTCGACAGATGGACACGAAATTGAAGGCTTAATTTATAATAATAACAATTGTCATTAGTTACGTTTGATTGCTTTTATGGGACTGGTTGAAAGAATTTTTTTTCTTCTAAAAGCTTCATAAGCGCGTTATGTACATTTATTGCATGGTATCGAAACTTCTATAACAATCCTGTTTTTATACATTGAGTTTCTTTCCACTGTTATTTAAATTTAATTTTCCGTGTATCGCTTATGACAAGCAAATGACTTATTTACCCTTTAGGTTGCCACTATTTTCTAAAATCTATTCTCACTCTAGGGAATGGGAAATAAAAATTATATTTCATCTCGCTTCGTAGATAAATTATTTTCCCATCGGCAGTTCCTTTCTCTGGCCTAAGGTAACTGGTGTCTGCAAATATTTAACACTGCGTATCGCAACGAAATATCCGTAGGCACGCTTCTACTTTGAAGTTTGCTGAAGGAAGCACACTGACAATAACTCTACATCAGGTTCGAATATGCAACAACGAATTTCCGGGACTAGGCAACACAAGATTGCGATTATATGAGATACAGATGCTATACAACAGTCAATATCAATAACTATCTATTTATTCAGCACATCAAAACAAATCCTTTATATTGTCGAAATGGGAAATCTGAGAATGTTACGATACATTAACAACTGAAGAGATAGGCTAGGAGTGTATTCCTGTTTCAATAATCATTTAGTTTTGTGTCACAATGTCATAAAAGTATTTTACTTACATAAACATTTGTATGAATGTAACAGAAATATCTTTCAAATGATATATTATGCGTGCATGCATCTGAGATATAACTTCAGCTAAGCGGAATTTGAAACTGAAGAATTGTTTCACATTATATTGTTAAACATAGTTTGACTCGTTAATGATACATTCCATTACTTTAAAATAGGCAATTTATAGGTTTCTGCTATGACTAGAAGTTTAACTTTATGTCCTGCGGACCCTAATAGACTGCAAAGCGAGTTATCGCTTTAGTCTGAAGCAAATGACCAAGTCGTAAGAAAGTTAAAATAACCTTTTGTTTCATAATTAACTGAACGGAAGGCACTATTACAAACGAACCTTCCTTACCTTGCGAGTATTTAACACAACCTAAGGTAAAGTAATTTCAATGTAGGTAACGTACTTTGAAACTATGCGAAAACAGACCGTGGTACAAGATAATCAGCTGGGCATATTTAACCTTTGGCTAGCAAGATGCTAAATCCGAAATAATTTGGCAGAGCTGGCACTGCAAGACGAGGCTGCCAGAGGCTCTAAAAACATTCAAATACTCGGTTTAACAATTAATTTGCATTCTGGTTAAGGGTACAAGAAAGAAGTTAAAATCATAATAACTGGCTAAGTAACATAAAATCTTACAACTCTTTTTGTCAAAGCTGCTTCTCCTCCATCAACAATCGTAACTCGTGTCGTCATCATCGCAGAGCACTTATTTTCTCAACGCAATCTGAGAGTGCTCTTCAAGTAAGTTTTCATTCCCGTACTTTTCATGAATCGAAACATGCTAAACGGGAATGAATTGAGTAAAAAAATTAAGCGAGACAACTTTCTTTTCAACGCAGCCGTTTTTTCCATGGTTACGAGTCAATGAGCTACCGAAAATAATTTTAAAGTAATATAGCATGTTATCTAACAATTTTATTCTCTGTTGCTTTAAAGTCAGAACTTGAAGGTAATTTACCGCCACCCTTTTTCACTCGTACCGTAGGAGTAAATTATGTCGAAAAAATGTCGAGTCGTTTAATCTTTTCTTCCCACTTCATTTCCGTTTAGCGTGTTTTGCTTTAGTGAAAGTGCGCAAATGATTGCCCACTTGAACTACAACTCAAATAACGTAAAGAAAATAACATACTGTGTAATGATGACGATACGAGGAACAATCGCAAAAGGGAGCAATTACTAACCTAGTTTGCCTTCTTCCATCATTTGGTAATCTCTTAGAAAGGATTATCTTGGCTCGCCTCCAGTTTTAGCTCAATAGGATTCAGGGCATTCACATTCAACAATATGGCTTCAAAGCGTGTTTTTCTACAGAACACGGACTTCAGAACTTGCTACAAAGCATTACATACAACAGAAGAGCAGATCGATACACGGCAACAGTTGCATTAGATGTTAAAGGTGCTTTTGATTCGCTCTGGTGGCCTGACATTATCCACAGCCTTAAATTAACTGGTTGTCCAGGCCCCTTAATGTATATTACAGGTACTCGGAGGATAGATATTTACAGGTCACCTTAGATGTAGGAACGGTTATGAAACCCCTTAAGAAAGGCTGCCCATAGGGATCGTGTTTGGGCCCGACATTATGGAATGTTGTTGCCAATTCTGTATTTCATCTCTATAACCGCAAAGAAGGAGTTTATTTGCTGCCATATGCAGACGACTCTCTCCTCATTGTATCAGGGCGAAGTGACTTGGAACGGAGGACCCAAGATAACATTAACATTTTTGCAGAATGGGCAAAGAAGCACAAGCTCCAAAATTTCTGCAAATAAAACAAATGCCTTAGTCATTGGAAGGAAAAGCCTGCTACGAAGGAACCCGTGCCTTAGACTTGAAGGAGTTTCTATTAAATGTGTAAAAAAACTAAAATACCTAGCAGTGATAATCTATTCCAAACTCTCGTGGTTACCTCACTTAAAACAAGTGAAACAAGAGATTACTGCTTTGACAAATAGCATGAAAATGACTACCTCACTACTCTGGGGAATTTCCGGCAAGCTACCCAAGATTTGGTATAAGAATGTCACCAAAAGAATCATCTTGTATAGAGCGGCGATCTGAGGTACATCACACATGAGACGTATGCCTCATTCTATCCAGCGACAGCAACTCCTTATGATCTGCAGGACATATCGCATATCTCCGACGGCGGCACTATAATTAATAATGGGAAATTCTCTTCTAGACTTAGTCACAGAGCGAGAAACTACGATAGTGAAGGTTTCCCGTCTTGGAGTCACAGTTAATCTACGGGGACATGAATACGTCACTTCCGATTATGAACATCATAGCCCAGAAGATTCCCGCCATCCAGCGACAAATAACCTACAGGAGTACATCTCACTTACGAAACCAAATGACCTCAATAGTGCGGATTGAATTTACACAGACGGTACTAAATCTTTAGAGGGAACAGGCAATGGCCTCCGCTATATCGAAAACAAAAGAGTCATTTACCAGTGGCAAAAGAAAGTAGATACTTTTAACTCAGTTTTTCAGGCAGAGTTGCTAACGATTAGAGCAGGCATAATTTATTCGTCTGAAGCACCTCTATCACCTAATCACATCTATACGGAATCAGATCCAAATTTAACTGCAAGAGCAGGGACTGCTTCACGCAGTCCATTAGTGAATAATATTAGACATTTGCTGCTTCAAGTATTACATTCCGACAATAGGGCTCATCTGCACTGGATCCCCGCACATATTGGCATATATGCCAATGAAATAGCTGACCATACTGCCAAAGAAGCGGTATTTCTACTAGACTCTCAGAATTACCGGTTCCTAAACCGCTGTCGTTTCTCAAGCAAGAAACAATGTCTCAACTTATGACTAAATGAAAAGACGAGTGGAATAGAAGCACCACAGGAAGAAGAGTACGTAAGTACATCCCTAGGGTCTTAATGGACAGACATATTCCTCCTTACTATACGACTCACTTTTTTACGGGCCATGGCCCCTTTCTCTCTTATCTCTACCGCTTTCCTTCTAACCGACAAGGCCGTATACATACCGTCTCGAATATTTTGTGTGATATGCATAAGAACGTATATCTACGGGCAATATTAAAGTATGTTAAAGAAATTAAGGCAATAAATTAAAAGTACACCATTCCAGGTATAAGATACCAGGGGAATTTTTACATTAATTCAGGAATATAAATTTTTTCTCGTAGTAGTTTTAGGAAATTTTTGCTTTCCTAGCTAAAATTCCTGCAGATCAGAGGGTTAAGAAGAGAGATAATGCATTTTGTGGCTGTAGTGAAGAAAGCAGCCCTAACCACTTTGTATTTAGCTGCAATTTACCTAGGGATTAGAGACTCAGACAACCAAGTGATAATAATAAGCCCATATAGCACCAGAGCCTAGCCTCCAATATAATAAGTATGCAGCCACATGGCTCAACAGCTCTTTTGACTGGTGTGCAGGAAAATGCTCTTAGCATAGGCAAGCAATTTCAGTAAAATCAGTTCTTTAAGGGAATACTGTATGTTACGAATTTGAAGTTTTTCTCACCGCTAGCATTTATTTCTTTGAACCTTTGTGGCAACGCCGCGCTCGCGGCAGTTGAGATCCTATAGGCAACCACGAAGAGAGCTTGTCTCTTCCGTTCTCGATACGAAACTATGCAATTGTAATTATTCTGTAATTGTAAATAGTTCTGTATATTAAAGCTGTTTAAGCTTGCGTTGCGAAACTACAGCAGTCTACTAATTTCGACGGATATCACGTAACGACGGATATCGACGTCGACCCGATGGAGTTCGAACTGCTTTAAAACAAAAATCTGAAAGGCGAAACGAATTAAGAAAAAATGGCTCCTGTCGAACTCTCGCAGTTAACAGTCTTTAATCGAATATATCAAATCGCAAATAACGAGAATAAAATCATTCTTAGACGATGATGTGCCAGATCATACGGATATTATTCAAAAACTTCAAGCAGTAGACAAACTACGTTCTAAATTAGAGGATTTGCGCAACGAATGCTACAACACGCTTTCGGATGCTGACTTGCTAACCTTTGAAGCAAGCCTTGATGAATTGCAAACTGACCTCGAAACATGCAAGGTAAGCTATCAAAAACTTCTCAATCCAAATTCTATCGCAAATATTAAAAGTAATCCATTCTCTGGTAACTATGTAAAATAAAACTGCCGTCAATTAATCTTCCCGAGTTCTCAGGTTTATATGCTGAATGGTTATCACTCAAATCTCAGTTTATAGCATTAATTGATAATAATGATGAGATGTCAGAATAGCAAAAATTATGTAATCTGCAATCAGCACTCAAGGGTAATGCAAAACATCTAATAACGGTAAATGACACATATAATAGTTTATTCGAGGCATTGAAAAAACGTTTTGAAAACGCACGGTTGCTTATTATGAGTCATATTAATGTAATATTTAATTGCTCTAAAGTTAAATGTGAATACGATCTAATTTAAGACAAATGTTTGATAGAATCGAAAGTAATTTGCGATCTTTAAAACAGTTGGAATTACACTCAAACCCTCTTTGCGAAGCAATCTTAATATATGTAATTCTTCAACGCATAGATATTGACACTCGTAAGTTATACGAAATGGAATTAGGTTCTGAATTACCGATTTGGGAAAAATTTACAGGATATATAAGCAAAAGATGCCAAGCTTTGGAAAACGTAAACAAAGGTATGGGAGGAAATGAATTTTAACGAGAATTAACTCCGAAATTCAAGACTCTAATAGTAAAAGCTGACAAAAATAATTGTATGATAGGAGATATCGAATCGCACCCCATTTTCAGATGTAAAATGTTCATTGAATCAAATGCAAATAAGAGATTAAAATACGTTAGAAAGTTTAATCTGAGTTATAACTGTCTTGGATTTCATGCAATGTCTAAATGTAAGAAAATTCATTTAAAATGTACAACATTTAACAAAAATTACAGTGCAATGTTGCACGGAGCGAATTTCGAGTTCGAAAGGCAAAAACAAAACAAAAATCAGTATGATTTATTATTGACAATGGGATCGACGAAGGGTGAAAAGATAGGAAATTTGAAACCAAGTGTTGCGCAATCACTGGTGCCAGATGGCTCAGTTAGCAAAACACAAAATACTTCTTATTTTTATTCACTTAATACAAACAAAAATGCTGTTCTTTCCACAGTGAGAGTTAATCTGAGGCTATCAAATGGGAAATGCTTAAAGTTAAATGCTTTATGTGATTCAGCGTCAATGCGGAATTTAATAACTGAGGACGCAGCTAATTTATTAGGCTTTCAAAGATCGAGGTGTAGGGCATATTTAATTTGATTGAAAAATACTGTAATTCCGATTACGGAAAAAATTTTTAGTGTACAGCTAACGACGAAGAATCCTTCAGTAAGGAACGCCAATTTTTAATTTTGCCAGAAATTGCTGGAAATGTTCCAGCTGAGAAAATAGATATTGGGAATTTAAAATTGCCAGAAAATACAAAGTATGCTAATCCTAAATTTAATTTACATAAAAAAATATCACTTCTTTTGGGAGGGGATGTGTTTTACGAATTATTAAAGGAAAACCAAATCCAGTTAAGGGGCAATTCTATCACCTTAATTGAAACAGTGTTCAGATGGATGGTGACAGTTTCTATTCCCGCCATGTCTCCAAGCAATTTTCAATGTTATTTTATACAAGATCGTGTTGATGAGGGTTTAGGACAGTTTTGGGAGTTAGAATCAATTGGTGTCCTCCAAAGTGTGCACTCTGATGAGGACGCTAGGGCCATAAAACTCTTTAAGAATTCTGTGTGTTATAAGGAGGGAAGGTATGAAGTTGGGTTACCATAGAAGCGCGACTTCGAGGAATTAAGTGATAACTTAACAGTTGCCAGCAGACGACTGGATCATTTAAACAGAAAATTTGAGAGATGTTCAGAACTTTATAACTACTACCGAGAGATGCTGAATGATTCTGAAAATCAGGGTATCATCGAAAGGGTTCCAGATGAAGAGGGTGAACTTTCTGTAAATGACTGTTTATACGCTGGACTGAGCCGTAATCCTCTGATATTCAACAAGCTTGTGTTCTTCCGTTTGAATGCTGTTGTCGTCTTAGCAGATATCGAAAAGGCGTTTTTGCAGATATCTTTGCATGAAAAGGATCGGAATGCAGTCCGACTTCCAAATAAAAACCCAGGTACAAATGAACATTATGATATCGAGATTTTCAGATTTTGCCGTGTTCTGTTTGGCGTCAACGCCAGTCCTTTGTTGCTGTCTGCCACCATGAAGGAAAACATCGAAAAGTTTCGAGAGTTGCCTCCAGCCACTGTGCAAATGCTCGATAAATGTCTGTATTTCGACGATTTTGTTGGAGCTCACGACAACGTCTCATCTGCCTTTCAGATGTCGTCTGAAGCCAAAAAGATTATGTCTGACGCAGGAATGGATTTATGTAAGTGGAGTTCCAGCAGCAAGGAACTGGCACAAACATGGGAATACAAGCGGTTTAAAATCCATTCCATCCATTCAGAAGTCAATCTTGCAAAACTGCAAACGGTTCTCGGTCTTCCGTGGCACGTGCAGCAAGACTACATCGCTATTGATGTGAAAGACTTGCTCGAATTTATTAAAATAGAAAGTGTTAGAAAAAGAACTGTGTTAAAAACAGCTGGGAAATTGTGCGATGTACTCGGTTCTCTAAGGCCGTTCATAATCAGGCTCAAATGTCTATTCCAAGAACTGTGGCTTAGGAAGTGTTCGTGGGATGCAGAACTTCATTCAGACCTTCTTCAAACGTATTCTCGATGGAGGCTTGAGTTATCTGATATTACGAACTCGCAAGTCCCCAGAATGATCCTCGACTGCAGCCTAGGTGATGTCCACCAACTTCAAATCCATGCCTTTCCCGATGCCAGCCAAAAGGCATACGGAACTGCAGTATACTTAAGAGTTAAATATGTTGACAAAATCTCAGTGAACTTAATTGCTTCGAAGAGTCGTGTTGCCCCATTAAAGAAACGACTTTGCCAAAACTTGAACTCATGGGGGCATTGCTCGCAGCTAGACTTGCGAAAGAAGTAGAACAAATTATAAAACGAAAAGAAACACCTACTGTTCATTTTTGGGCAGACTCCCAGATCACATTGTTCTGGATTAAAGGACCTCATCATAACTGCAAATAGTTTGTGTCCAATCGTGTGAAAGAGATTCAAGCTCTTAGCAATCTTAAAGCTTGGTCAGACATACCGGGTAAACTGAATATAGATGGCTTTGTAACAAGAGGGGTTAATGCAGAAGATCTTTTAAAAAATGAGATCTGGTGGTCAGGTCCTGAATTCTTAAAGAAAAATGAAGTCTCAGTATTTAAGTGTAATAATTCTGTTCCTGAAGAATATTATACTTCAGAATTGAAAAAAGGTTCGTCTGTAGAAGGAGAAGTAACTGTATGTTTTGCTGTAACTAACCAGAATGTTTTGTTTCATAACGATCTGCTTAAAATTACTAATAGTTTTTTTAAACTTATTCGCGTAGTTTCTTATGTTCTCAGATTTATCTATAACTGTAGAAATCCAAAAGACAAGAAAGGTGGGTATCTGAAGTGTCAAGAGTTGAACAATTCAGAATTTATTCTTTTAAAATTTGCCCAAGGGGAGTATTCGGAAGAAATTTCTGCCTTAATGAAAGGTGAGAATGTGAAAGGTAAAAATAAATCAGCTTCTCTTAACTGCTTTCTTGATAAAAATGGGCTTATTCGCGTTGGAGGACGAATAATCAATTCTAGTGTTAACGATAACATTAAACATTCTATTGTCCTCTCATCCCTTAACTTACATGATCGTAGAGTATTTTCATTTGAAATATTTACTTACAGGAACCCAGACTTTCTTGTACCTAATACGTCAAAAGTATTGGGCGTTAAACGGCAGGAAATTGTGCAGATTGGTGATACACAATTTTGTCACGTTATCAGGACTTTTATTTCGCCTAATTGATTTCGCAAACATAACTGTAGTCCTGAGTAGGAACAGGGAGCTTACTAAAAGTTATGTTCATGCGTGTGTAGAAGATACAACAAAGATAAGGAGGGTTCAAATTACCCTTTAATTGCTTACCGATTTTACATACGTTCCCGAACTTCAGGATACAAAGAGCAACTACTTGTGGTCTGAACGTAAAGGAATATAAGACTACTAACTAACTAAAATTTAAATGAGAGCTAATTTTTAGTATCTTACACAGATGACTAGCACTAAGCTAGACTTTTAAATTACTACGTCTGTAGTACGCAAACTGCGGAAAACTACAATACGTCTCTAACTTTCAAGAGGGTTAAACTTCTGGTCTTAAAGGCGGACAGTAACTGATGGCAAGCTCGCGTATAGACTCGTAGCAAGAAGGCTCCCTCTCCTTCCCGTTTCTCTTGGCAAAAAGCCGCAACTTAAATACTTAAGCGTTAGCAAGTACAACTTGCGTAAACATATTCACGCGTTAATTCTGGCGGAAGTGGAAAATAAGAGATGATAGTAAAATTTTAAAATAAGATAAACGTTAGTTAAGCTTAAGATCCTTACAATGTGTACAAAGAACAAACCAGTTTCAGAGCAACAATTAATGGGCCTGTAGAGACATTAGGTATTTTTTTTGAGGCAGGAGACATGAAAAATAAGCAACGCCTTCGCCGGGAATCGAACCACGGACCTCTGAAATTCCGGCTCAGTGTGCTGACCATTACACCACGAAGGCACGCTAAGAATGTGGGAGATATACCTTATATACTCCCCTTTTTAAAGGGCGACTAGGGTTTTCGGGGACCTAGTCGCCAAATCCTGGGTGTGGAGAATCATCAGCCACAACCCTTTTAGTTCGGGCGCCACTGTAGAGACATTAGGTACTTTTTTTGGAACAAGAGAGATGAAAAATATGCAACGCCTTCGCCGGGAATCGAACCGCGGACCTCTGAAATTCCGGCTCAGTGTGCTGACCATTACACCACGAAGGCACGCTAAGAATGTGGAAGATATACCTTATATACTCCCCTTTTTAAAGGGCGACTAGGGTTTTAGGGGACCTAGTCGCCAAATCCTGGGTGTGGAGAGTCATCATCCACAACCCTTTTAGTTCAGGCGCCACTGTAGAGACATTAGGTTTATTTCGAAGCAAGAGACATGAAAAATGTGCAACGCTTTCGCTGGGAATCGAACCACGGACCTCTGAAATTCCGGCTCAGTGTGCTGACCATTACACCACGAAGGCACGCTAAGAATGTGGGAGATATACCTTATAGGCCAACTGCCTAAAAAACGCATAGAAGCTTCGCCTCCATTTACGGTTACCGGTATAGATTTTTGCGGACCTTTCTTACGTGAAATTTAAAGGACAGAGGAACGGGGTATTGAATAAGATATATGTAGTAATTTATGTATGTTTTTGTACTAAAGCAATACATCTAGATTTGTTAGTGATTTAACATCAGCAGGTTTTATTGCTAGTTTGAAAAGATTTTTCTCTAGGCGAGGTAAGTCTTCTAAAATTTTCACTGACAATGGACGAAATTTTGTTGGCTCAGATGCCGAGCTAAAACGACTTCTAAAAATCGTAAATTCTCCAAATGAGCAATTGGTTCAATATTTCACGGAGAAAAAAAATTGATTGGCGTCTTTACCCTCCAGGATCTCCTAATGTTGGATGATTGTACGAAGCCGGCGTAAAATCCTTTAAGTATCTTTTAAAATGCACAGCCGGAAATTCTCATCTCACTTTGGATTGATTAGAGTATTAGCGGAAATTGAAGGAGTTATAAACTCCAAACCATTGACGCCATTGTCAGCTGGTTTTGATAACTTTGAAACCCTAACCTCAGGGCATTTTCTAATTGGGAGCCCCATCACTTCCATCGAAGAATCCCCACTTACAGATATCAATGAAAATAGGCTTAGGAAGTGGGAAAAGGTTTCCAAATTCTCTCAAAAGATCTGGAAACTTTGGAAAAGGGATTACTTAAACAATCAGCAACAACGCCATAAATGGCAGTTCAGTAAGAACAACGTAAAGGTTGGGACCTTGGTGCTGATAAAGGAAGAAAACCTGCTAGGCACCAAGTGGTTAACAGGAAGAGTAGAAGAAATATTCGGTGGAAGTGATAAGAGAGTTATGAACATACGCTTGCCACAAGGCAATATACTTAAAAGATCTGTACGAAACATTTGTGTGCTACCTGTGTATGAATTATTGTATATAAGTTTCTTCTATATATTTAATGTTATTGTTGTAAGTGTACTTATTACTGTATAACTTCCATTTAATTTTACATTGTATTGTTTTATAAATGATAGAAGTATTGGATTAAGAATCCAATCGGCGGGGAGTGTTACGAATTTGAAGGTTTTCTCACCGCTAGCATTTATTTCTTTGAACTTTTGTGGCAACGCCGCGCTCGCGGTAGTTGAGATCGTCTAGGCAACCACGCAGAGAGCCACGAAGCTTCTGTTCTCGATACGAAACTATGTAACTGTAATTATTCTATAATTGTAAATAATTCTGTATATTAAAGCTTATGTTGCGAAACTACAGCAGTCTACTAATCTTGACGGATATCACGAAACACTGTAAATGGGTGCAAGGAATAGCCTACTTGTAATTGCACGAAGAATTATAGAAACTAGAATGTTCCATGTCTATGGTAATACATTTGTACTGTGCTCTGGTAGAATACACTGCTTAATGTATCTGCAACTGGACATGGCTTGTAATATATCAGTAATTATATTATATATTGGTAGATATATATTGGAAATTATACATTAGTATTTAAGGGTCTTATATCATTTTAACATTTGTGTAGGTTGCTATTTAGTAGTTTTTTTGCATAGTCCGAGGTTGCATTATAAGGTACAATAACTGTTTAAAGATTAGCAAATGTATCACATACAGGATTTTGTAAGATGAATCTGCATTTGTGTAATTCTTCAGTTTATGTCAAAAAGGAAAAAAAAATGGTAACTGAACAAAATATTAGTATGTAATCAGGATCATATCTATTTAAGTTATATGCAGATGACATATTTTGCATATTATTTGTATAATGTAATAGTGACTATAATATATACTAGATATTGTAAGATGCAATTATCCAGTAATCTATGGGTATTTAATCAGTAAGCGTGGAAATAAACATCATAACTGTATTTATTAAATAATGCACTTCTGTCATTTATCCTTATATGTACTAGTTGTAATATACTTGCAATTGTATTGAATATTGGTAACTATGCAATTTACTGGTATAACATATTTGTATAATGTACTTTATATAAGATACTTAACGAGATTTTTTTATTATTATGTGCAGTAGTATTATAAAGTTTAGGTGATTGGATGAAGTACTGTAAACTGTAAGGTAAACTTGCATGTGTGTAATGTATCAGTATTTGAATCAAATTTTAGTATTTACCCAGGAATGTAAAAGTACTCGTTAAGAAGTAGATTGATGAAACATTTTACTTGTACCTGCTGTATAATGCATTTCTATGTAAAAATACTCGTGAAGAAGTAGATTGATAATACATTGTAATTGTAAATGCTGTATAATGCATTTCAGTAATAATACGGTAATGGTATTGTTTGTTAAGTATTGGTAAATGTATAGTGTATAGGTATAAAGCACAGGTATTGGAAGCACACATTAGTTTCAAAAGATGTAATTATTTTTGCATAATGTTTTAATAACTCAGTTATGTTTTAGTACTCATTCAAGAATGTATCAGCATTTATTCAAGAATGTACTATGTATTTGTATTATTTAATTGCTTCACATATTTGAATCTATTTTTTTATTTGTATTATGTATTAGTAAGTATGCATGCATTATGCACAGTGGGTACGAGCTTCGGCTTCATAAGTGTGGAAATTAATTCCCCTAGATCACCGAATTTTGGAGGATTGTGAGAAGTGGGAGTTAAATCTTTTAAGTACCATCTTAGAAGAACTATGCGATGTGCTAAGGTTACTACGGAAGAATTTCTCACAATCATTACGCAGACTGAAGGAATTTTAAATTCACACCCTTTAACCCCTATGTTTAATGATATTAATGCCAGGTAATTAATATTAATGTTTTAACGCCAGATCATTTTTAGTTGGCAATCCAATCAGGTCTCTACAGAGCCTGAACTTATTGAAATTACTGATAATAGGTTATCAAGGTGGCAGCTCACAACAAAGTTTGTTCAAATAATATGGAAGCGTTGGTAAACAGATTACCTCAATCATTAGCAACAGCGTAATAAATGGAAATTTCGCAAAATCAATGTGCAAACAGGTGCCATGGTTTTACTTAAGGATGACAATTTACCTCCTTGCCATTGGGCCTTAGGCAGAATTTTGGAGACGCTCCCTGTTACAGATGGTGAGGTACATGTAGTTAAAGTGAAAACTGCTTCAGGAATTTTTAAGTCTATTTCAAACATCTGTTTATTTCCAATATAATATTCAAGTTTCTAATGACTTTATATATTTGGAATCAGTTTATACATTACTAGAATGTAATAATGAGTGTATGTTTAAAGGAATTACATGGGTTATTTTGAAATGTATGTATATCGTAACATGTTTTATGTCAACTTATATATTGTTTGCCTAATTACTGTTTTCAAGTTTTAATGTTCTTAAAAACTTCATAGTTCAGTTTTAAAGCTGTGGTAATCTTACTATTTATGTGATTATCAATTTTGAAATATTGTAATTCGTTAATAATTAATTAATCGAAATTTTTGTATCAAATTTCAATGCCGGGCGGAATGTTCCGTCTCGGTTGGAATATTTCTGTCTATTTGTACTGGCTTAACGTTTGCAGCGCCACGTGATGTCAGTGGCGAGAGCCCAGTACTAATCAGTAAGCGCCAGAGATGCATTTGGTCCACACCGAGTCTCTTTTCCTTTGCCCGGTCAAAGCGGCAGTCAATTGTTAATTGTAATCCTTATTCCCTTCTTTGCCCGTTTAAGCGGCATTATTGAGCATGAGGGAAAATAAATGTTATTAAGTTTTTCAACTTGACTTTTATGAATTTATATACAGTCCACTACCAGATGCTACCAACAATATAAATATATTATACCTAAAATATTAATACACTTGACAATATTAATATCATTTATACAATATTAATGTCTTGATAAATTATGTACTGAAAATAGAAATTTTAGGTATACCTTCCAGAATTTTAGACGCACTTTTTCTTTTCAAGGAGCGTCATCAAGGAACTCGATTTTCTTCATGTATTCCTTCTTCTTCGTGTATCAACAAATTATTTTTGTATTCATTAGAAATAATAAGTCTTCGCAATATGTTTGTATGATATTCATTTTTATATTTTTCCATTTCTGCTAGTGCAATGTCTGGAATTCGTGAACAATCTTGCCTTTATTTAGACAATATTTTTCTTCTATTATTTCCATGATGTTATTCAGTAAGATATATTGGTAGAGTATATTCCCAACATATTTGTCTGTTATTCTGCTTTGATAGTTAATGCATAGTCTAAAAACAATTTCTCCAAAGTCCAGAAACGAAATTTTTCGTCTTTTGTTTATTAATTTGACTTTAAGTAATTCATTGTATGCATTTTGAAATTATTATATGCACAATAATGTTATCGAAAAATTACGTCACTGATACATAAAAACAAGAGTCGTAGCACGAAGATATTTTCGTTAAATTTTAATTATATTCTTCATAAATAAAACTACTGCTTATTATAAAGCGAGCCTCATACGGCTGTCCAGTTTGCTGGAACAAGGTTTTATGAATTATAAAATTTCCGACCATACTATAACAAATTATGATCAAAATTTATCAGTGCTTTGCATTTTCAGTTTGTTTGTTTAATGGCAAATGTTTGCTTGTTTAATGTTTAATGTTGTTTGTTTGTTTAATGGTTTTGTCTTATGGCAAAGCCCTGTTTGCCTAAATGAATGATGCCTTAGTGGGAGATCTTTTAAGGGAAACTTGCTTCCATTCATGTTACACATGGAGAAAACTCTTTTGCAACTAGCTAATTCGAGAGTTTTGCATTTTCTGAAATAATAAAAATTGTAATAAACTAAAATGTAGTTTTGGAAACATTGCTGTTGCAAAATGTGCAAAAAGATAAGTTGATCTTATGCCTTAGAAACATATGTTTATTAACTTTACTACGCAGTCTTTTGAGTGGCTTTCTTATTTTATTGGAATGCTTTGCATAATTAATTAAACGACCTTTTATTTTTCCTGCGTGTGTATACTTACATTTCATATATAATTTCCTTTTCCAGAGACAAATTACTTCGAATCAGTGTTCCAAAGCTTAGTTTTAGAAATCTTTTTTTAAAACTATTTCAATGTTAAAGCTTTAACTATTCATTAATGCTGATTACAATTTCTGTTCCTAATGCTGAAATATCAAATATGAGATTGAATTAAAAGGTCAAAATGCAGTCATTTGCCATACATGTTAAGCTTGTTGATTCATTTCCTTAAATCACAATTAGAAGTCATAACACATATCAATGAAACGATTTTGATATTATCTGCTATGAAATTTAATTTAATTAAATACCCGTAAATTAAAATGAAAGTGCCGTCTGCCAAGATAAAATATGAAAGCTCTTTACCGTTGTCTTACCGTTTATTTCAAACCTATGTCGAAGACAGAATTATCAATCTAGCTGAATAAACTAATTACTTTTAATACTTATTAAAGAAAGGAACTATTTATAAATCCCCGCATTTTAGTTTTCTTTTGTCTGGATTTTTTTAAAAATTAGAATTACAAAGGAGAACATCTTTAGTCTTGCCAATTCAAGTTTATTTCAGTACTTAGTTTCTAAACACATCAAATCAAAATAAATTGTATTGCATGCTGAGCAATTTCGTTTTAAATATGATCGAACGGACAAAAAAGTTGTTTGCTCTGTGGAAGTTAGTGCTATTCATTAGTATGCCAATTTGGCAAACGGTCGCCAAATTTGAGAGAGTTAAGGATATCGGACTTAAAAAAAGTTGACGCCGGAATAAGGGGGTAAAAGTTGCGAGATCTTGCTTAAGTGGCGTTTATTTAATTGCAACCTGTTTCATTTTCTAGTTTTGTGTGTGGGAAAGAAATTTCAGCTTAAAGTCCACTATTTTCCCTCCCGAATAAAACTCCACTGTCTAAAAGGACACTAAACCGGACATCTGGGAGGGGTGGTTCATAGAAAAATTTCGATGGCCATGTATTTTGAGTGCTCCGTTGCTGCGCACACCCTATGCACTTACATCCATGAGTTTTCCGGGATTTGATCTCGGAAATTTCGGTATTAGTCATTGTCACTAACTACTATCTAGTTTGAGAGGATTTTTCTGATAAAAACAATTATATCTAATAATTTAATAATAATAAATAAGTACTTATATAAAAAAATCAGAAAGGTTTCAGATTTTAAATTACGTCCAAAGGGATGTTTTTTAACGTTATGTGTGTTACCTTTATTTATTAGATATCATGCTCTTCGCACTTAAACCATGAAATTCAGTTCAACAGCAATATCGCAAAATAATTTTAAAATGAGTATATCTTCAAAATTTCCGATACACATTTCCGCGCGCTTTAGATAAAAAATTAGATAAAATAATCGTTTGAGTTTGTTCCTCAAAAATTCGTTAAAGTTTTACAAAATGTGAAAAAGATAATCAACAAATTCCAAATTTGGGCTTCCAGATACGCGTATTTAGGTGGAAACGTACGTTATTCAAAATTGGATGGCTCTAGGTACGGTTGTTTTATCACATTTAGAGAAATATATATACATTTATGCAGATTCTTCATTATTTAATTTCTTTAAATAATATAATACAGCGCTGCAAGATTTGGTGACAAAAGTTTGAAAAGTGTTTCAGACTTTTAATGTTTTCAACGCAAAGCGAAAACAATAGTCCTTCATGGACAAAACCCCTTTGGACTAAAAATGCTATTATATTCGCAATCTTCCTTTCTTTTTTTCTTTAAATCTCTAATGTGGTCTTTGGCCAATGGATATGGCGAGGCCTTAGCTAACAGGAAGTTGTTGTTTGCCTTATCTTATTTGTCTAAGCAAATCAAAACGAATTCACGAATATTTTCGCAGCAAAGTGTTGCGTCTGTGGTCGACACGTGCTTTGAGCATCGTACAGCTCACAAACGACTTTGCCCAACTCCCCTACACGCTCACAAATAGCACACCTTCTCCGAAATTCGATTCCGAACCCTGTGAACGATACAGCAGCGAGGTGCACTAATCATTGTGCTGATCAGGGCAGCACTAAAAGAAAGTAACATTAATTAAAGACATGCTGTATATTTTGAGACGAAATTATTTGCTTGAAGGGATAATCTGCATAAAGGATACTTTGGCTATCGACAGAAATAAATGTCACTTGAAAATGAAGAACCAATGTCTCGTTGAATAAGCAACATACAATAGGCTGCTACTATGCAGTGCACTCTGCTGTTCTAAACGTTGGCGAGAAAGCAATATCACGTGGATGGTACTTGGAATACAGTTAAATATTTTTCACTTTTATAAAGAAGACTTAACACGATTTGAATAGTCTCGAACAAGGAAACTGTTAATCAAATTCAAGCCTGACTTCTTGAGGGATTCCTAATTATTTCTCTGAAGTTTTTGTGTGTTTTAGAACTGAATGGAATTTGAAAATACTCATAGTTTACGAAAGGAGACAGAGAAATAATAATAAGCAACTTACTTAATCATTTCACCATTAGGTCGGTTGTAGTCACGTTAAAATTATTAAACAATGTACCACTTAAATTACAAGATTAAAATTCAAATTCCGTTGTAGAGAAATATAGTTAAAAAGAAAATACGGATCCTTTTAAAATTTACATAGAAACGAAAATTAAATTTTATAAATAGGAGACTACTATTATTTTTACTTAGTCTGGTGCTACATAAAAGAATTTAAATTAACAAATTTCTTGCTTAAATATACTATTTCATGTTACAGAATTTATTCTAACGATCTTTGCTTGCTTCTTTAAAACTTGAAATAAACTGATTTCAATTTAATTTTAAGTTTGTTGTTCTAGAAGATTTTTTAACTATATTTTTAAATAATGTGCAGAAGGTGAGAGAATACTAAAAATTCTAAAATTAAAAATAAAACACACTGGTGAAATAAATTAAGAGAATTTGCATGTTTTATCGAATTGCATGAAAAGAGCTAAACTGAAGGAAAAACCACTGCTTCTAGATAAAACTGCAGATCTTGTACGGCAAATACGTAAGCGTACACGTGTGTGTAGGAGGAGCCAGCAGAAAAACAGGCTTTATAAGCGCGTGAAGGGTAAGACGAATTGCGTTTGCTAGCGCATCTCGACGAATTTCTTGGTGTTGTCTTGCAGCAATGGGTTAAACTCACATCGAAACAGTAAAAATGAGTAACCATCAATGGTTAGATGATGGAATGAGGTGGAGAATTGGGAGGCCACAGGCAGGCCAATCGCAATTTCCTATATGCAGAGAGTTTAATTTAACGCCCAGCGTCGTTTGTAACCTATGGAAACAGTTTCAGGATACTGGAGCCATCGAGAGAAAGCCTGGGCAAAGTCGTCCAAGAGCCACGACGGCCAGAAAAGATCGCTATTTGTCCATTTTAGCGAGGCGTAACAGAGGGGCTACAGCTTCTCAGCTTTTTCGGGATCTGCGTGCAGCTACAGGAATCCGTGTAACAAGGGTGACTCTTTCCAAAAGACTGAATGAGAGAGGATTGTTTTTCAGAAGACAGGCTGTTTGCTTTCCGCTCACGTCTATGGACAGGAGAGTCCAATTAGCATGGTCCAGACAGCATAGTGATTGAAGTACGAGCAATGGGCGACCGTTCTGTTTACCAACGAGTCCCGTTTTAGCCTAGACACCGATTCTCGCCCTACTTTTATATGGAGAGAGCCCGGGACCCGCTACCTACCCTTCAGTGTCTGCGAAATCAATAATTATGGCGATGGTGGTGTAATGGTCTGGGCAGACATCACGTTGGATGGCCGCACACCTCTCCACGTCTTTGACAGATGCTCTGTGACTGGTGTGAGGTATAGGGATGAGGTCTTGGAGCCCTATGTTCGCCTTGTCTGGGGTGCAGTGGGCCCCGAGTTCATCTTGCAGGACGATAACGCGAGGCCACATAGAGCTCTTCTGGTCGACGAATCTCTCGAGAGTGAGGATATTCGCCGGATGGATTGGTCAGCCAGGTCTCCAGACCTCAACCCTATAGAGCATGTCTGGAACGCTCTGGGGAGGGCAATTGCAAATCGCAACCCCCCGAGAACCATCCAGGAACTGAAAACAGCTTTGCTGAATAAGTGGGACCAATTGCCACAGGCACTGATAAATTGCCTTATTTATAGTATGATATCACGCTACGAATCATGCATGGCTGTAAGATGAGATCATACCCCCTATTAACCCATTTCTTTTGTGTCTTCTGCAACCGCTGTCCAGACCTTCAGACACACGAACATGTGTGTCTATTACAACTGTTGAATGTTTATTTTGTTTGCATTATATCAACCTATGCTCACACCAAATTTTATTAAAATCTGTCGAGTAGTTCTGGCGATCGTAGATCAAATATGAAAACTCTCTTAATTTATTTCACCAGTGTATCAGTAATATTTCTATATAATCAGTATCCTTTCGAATTTAACAGAAACTGCGTAACATAAAGCTCAGTTTAAAATAATCTATTATAACAGTGATGTAAATATGAAACATATTTCGAGATTATCGTTGCGCATATTTTATCTGCTTTAACCCAGAAGCTGCACTCACTGATAGACTACATAAAATTTCGAGGTATACGGTAAGAGAGACTTCTGTTCTGTATTAATTAAACGCATTGCATTCATTCGTGCTGTAATTACAAGAGCAGGGATAAAGTAAATAGATGTTGTATGGTTGAAAATTAATTAGACGCAGGGCAGTAATGAAACAGTGGCATTGCAATTGTTACGTTTAAGCATTATAAAAGTAATGAAGCCACTTGAAACTGACTCAAGCATCCGAAATATTTGCATTGTTAAAACAAGTTGCTTCCTTCTATTTCATACACGAACTGTATGGCAGATAAAATTTTCTTGAGGATAAACTGGGGGAATACTATTAAAGCCACACTGCAAAATGCTTTATATTAATTGAAAACGAAAAGTTGAAATGCAAAATACTGCGTAAATATAATCCGAAATATTTCCTAAAGTAATAATGATGTTTTAGAAATGTAAATCTAGAGAAAATGATTCGAGGATAAAATATAGTTCTCGTACTTAGCCAAAATCTTTTACTAGGAATATTCGCATGATATTTAGCATCAGAAATATGAGCGATCCGAGATTATTATTATTCATCCTGATGTCTTTTGCATGCAAGGATATATATATAGCATGCTATATATATTAAGCAATACAAAGAAAGAACAGATTAATATACGTATATATACATGTATATATATATATATAAAGCTAGCCTTTGTATTTTAAGTAAGAATTGAGGTCAATAGCATGTTATTAGCAATTTAGATTTTTAAGAGGCACACATTATACGCAGATTTAAACTTGTGGCAATACTAGATCTACAGCCCTCACGCAAATCAAGCATCAGAAGCATAGTCTGTTATACTTTCCCAATATAAAATTCATATTTTTTAAGCAAATCATCAGCGTTATTTATTGATGCATGAATAACTTATAACATGTTAGCATGGTCGTTTCTGTGTTTTTCTTCATGTGTAACATGGATACGATAAAGTTTTCCTTCGAAATTCCTCGACGAAAGCATTTTGCTCTGGGTGGATAGCCCTTCCATGCTTTGCCATAACCAAATAAACCAAACCAAATGAAACTAATCCCTGATCTCGATCTAATCTGGTTAAGTCAATTTAAAAAAAAAACAGTTTTTTTAACTAGAAATGAAAGAACGTAAATTTGAACATAGGAATCTAGCGATTTGAAGTTTACTACACAGAATGCATTGACAACTATGTAATGAAGATCCTTATTAATGAAATACCATAGTTTATTATTCCGTCAAAAATATATCAGCCACAATATTGGATAGCATTATTGCCAAGTTTTCATACTAATCTTCATTCCTACTAGTCTGAAAAGTGAATGAGTGTTTACTCGGCTAAGCTTTTATGTTTTGTATGTCATTCATACAGTGAGTGATTTCTTTCTGAGAACTCTCCCTCCCAAGCTCTTGAAAGTTTCAAAGTTCTATGCTAAAGAGTTTATCATATATCGACCAATAAGTATACGCTTTGAAATGTCGTTTTAAAGAATAGAAATGTTAGCCATAAAAGTAGAAATGATAATACCTTTCGTTGCTGATTTCTTGAGTATCTTTTTCGGATCTCTTTCTTAAAATTACCTTTCTGAATTTTTTTTAAGTGAATTAGATTTCTTAGAATCTACGAACTTTTATAAGTATCCGAAGATACAGATTGCAATTATAACAATCACTCTCACACTTTTTAAGCAGCTCATCTCACAGATAGGCCTTTCTTCCGTTTTGGCTAAAACTTGGATTACATTGTAAAAGATTATTCTCCTTCTCTGCCGTGTGCCTTTGTGGTGTAAGTGCAAGCACATCCGCTAGTATCGGGAATCCGGAGTTAAAGAGTCCCAGCGAGAGCATAATTGGTCTTTCTTGTCTCGATGACACTTGACGATCTAAAAGGCTGCTTGATCGAGGAGTTTAATTCGAGGGATATCTGCTTAGTTTTGCATTACATAAAGGTATTGGGCTTCCCTAGCTTCATCTTAGACTATCGAAAGTTATAATTTGATTTTAATTAAAACCAGGTTAATATTTTTCTTCACATAAATTTCGTAACTAGGGTTAATTTTTTTAGGTTTAAACAGGCATAATATGACAAACATAATTATTCAATGACTCTACAGGTACAAATTCTAAAACTTAAGTGAAATATATTTAATCCCATATATTGTTCAAAATTCCGCATTTAACAAAACGTTTCTGTTTACATAAATAAATAATTGAAAGGTAAACTATTAGCTCAGCATTGTCAGTCTAATTACTATAGGCTGACTATTGGTTGTTTTAGAAAGAAATTAAACATCTGGCCGAATGTTTTTAAGCTTCAACTTTTCTTGTACCCAGATTGAAGACAAAATATAGATCTAAAATTAACTAGGATATTTCCTACAGTAAAAGTAATTAGTTTCGCATTACCGAACAATAGATCAGCTTCTAGAAAGAAGAAAAGCATAGCAGTTCTCAACATTAACCGTTTTCAATAATTTGTCAATATTGAAAAGACGTCCTCTTTCTTGAATAGTGCCAAAAATATGTGTTTATAAAGAGAACTTGCACAGCAATTAGTGGACGAAAATATCCCTAAATCTTTTCTGAAGCCTCTGGGAAACCTGCTGGTCAAAGATAAGGAGAAATCTGTCCTATCTGCAGAAACCGTTTGGATAAAAAGCAACTCAGACCAATGGTGCAGAGTTAATAACATAAATAAGTTTCACCTCTTGATAGTGCTTAGCTGTCTTATCCTTACTAATGAAAAAGGTAGGTTATTGGATCTACGAAACAGTAAATACTCACATACATTTAAGACTACTTTATTAAATATATGTTTACAAGATGATGACATTAAATGCAAATTCCTGAACAATTTAAAGACATTAAGTTGGCTTAGATATATTTTGTTTAAGTCTTACTGCTGAATTTATAATTTTCTGTAGAGCAAATTTTTACAAATTTTTTACAATTTTCTATTTATTCTCTGGGTTATTTTTTCGTATTGATACTTTAAGGAAACGTATTTTCTCTGTATTAATGTGAGATTTTTATGGTTAACGCTTGACGTAGTTTTCATACAGATTTTACATTTTTTTAATCTTTTCAGAGCAAATGATGGGATTAATAAGAAATCATCTTCTTACGTCTACTTCTTTTATAATATTGAATTTTTGGGTTAAATTATGTATGGTATTTGGAAAATGAAGTTACAAACTTTATTCCTGTAAGTATTGATCTTAAATGTAATCTATCATCATGTTTTCAACGTAGTTTTTTCACGTTTTTAAGTAGAGGATTACATGAATACAATTTTAGCTTTCTGGCGGGAATGTTATTTAAACGTATAATTTAACCTTTTAGGTGAAGGTCAGAAATTTCATTTTATAAAATTTTTGTTTTGCTTTGATCAATTAAAATCGAAATCCATTTTGCCACTACATACAGCCGCTGTTGGTAACAATATAGTGATTACTGAATTTGATTTAACCAGTACTAGGATTTGAATTCTTGAGAAGGTGTTAATGTTTGCGACTATAGCTTTCTTTTGGTATGGGGACACTAATAATTTGAAAGTCATAAAATATTTTCTGATCCCAAAACATTAGCCTTTTAAATTCTATTCCGCGAGGGGATCTTGGTTCATAACTAGGACAGGGTTACACACACAGAATTTCGCATTCCTTGACTAAATAAAAAATTGCAAATACATTACACTCAACATTTGAAGAATAATGCGTAATTAATAATTTTATGCGACCAATAAAAAATTAATGGAAAGTACTGTTTCACTCAAGAGGAGACTCAAGATTCAGTCAAAACTGCCAAAATAATCAACATTTGTAGTTATTCCTTAAGCCTAATAGAATATCATTAATTCTGATCGGCAATAAATGTCAATAAGTGATATAACGTAATAAATTATTCTTAAATGTCTTCATGGATTTTGTGCTGCAAAATGTGCACGTTATGAAACCATTTTATTCATCAATAAAGATTACGGTAGCTAGAAGTATATAAAATGAGTTATATTAATAAACCAGCACCCAGACTGTGTAATTTTAGATTCTTGGTTCAAAATAACGATGATTTAATATATAAGAAATGACTAAAAATTTAATGGCAAATGCTGCAACTGAAATTTGATTAATTAATTATGTCGAATGATATTTTTTCAAAACTCAATTTATTTACTTTTATTTTTTGTTTTAAACGTGGAAGTTACTGCATTTTATGCTTTTTAAATTACCGAAGGAAAGCGGTTTTAAAAAATATATAATGGTACATGGTGAAAGTAAACGTTGCACGAAAAATCTCACATTGGCGGTGAGTGGAGACATATACCATACTTTTTTTGAACTGAAATAGTCTTATTTTCTCACCTCCAATGAATGAATGAGAATGAGAGAAGGAAAAATGATTAACTTGATAAACCCATTTTTTAATGAGACTTAGTTTAATATTTTCAGTGGTTTCTGCATAAAGTTGGGTTATAGCATCCACATTTTTCTAGTTATAAAAAATAAATTAACTTGCTTTTCAGTTAATTTTATTTTGCAAAAAAGCAAGAGAAAAAAAAACTATACATTTCGTACTCATGGATCGTGAGTAGTTTCCATTTAAAACCTGTTTGTGACTAGAGAATGTTCTTTGCGAGAAATATTCGTGTGCTTTCAAAACCTGTCTTGAGGTACTTGACAGCTTATAACTTTTATTCTGAAATATTCAACTTATTTCTATATCTAGTGGTTCATTCATTCCATTTGATCCTTGAATTCATGTTTTTTACTTTAGAAAATGTTTTTGAAGGGTAAGAATCGGGGTCCAGAGGGAAAGTTACATACCAGCATATAACAGTAACGTGAATCCAAATTATACCGAGACGTGCGATTGAGAGTAATTACTTTTCTGTTTCAGGTTCTAAGCTATAGATTATCATACAGAAAAGAAGCTACATTTTCAAAATCTTCTGTACAAGGAATCACAAAATTTGGAGACTATTCGACAAATGATGACATAAAAGACGTTAGTTTTCATTTTCTCTAAAATACGGGTCATAAAGGCTTTGTGTCCCTGAAAATATTTGCGATAAGGGGAAACCACATGGCAACAGACTAATTCTTATTGTCCTTGGTGAGACTGTGCAACACGTAGAATCTTAAACTTTGGGATATTTTTCATATGTAGCAAACGCCATAAAATGGGCCTCTACATACCTTAGAGACTAAACAACGAAACAGTTAAATTAATTAGCAAGGTAAATTTAAAATGCTTAGTGACAATATAGTTGAGTTACATATTAGTATACTTATATATTTGAGTTACATAATACATAACTCAAATACATTGAGTGAATTGATGTATATATATATATATATATATATGTGTGTGTGTGTGTGTGTGTAACACTGATATTGGGCCATTCAGAAATTTTTTGCTATTATTCAATCGAAACACGTTTTCTTCTAATGACTTACTTTCCTACTGATGAAGCGAATTTTTAAATGTGATCTCTTCTGATGATTTTGCATAAGTCTAACATGTCTTGGCGCAAAACTTTTGTTTCCGTGCAGTGTTAAGTATGGGAAACCAAGAAGCTCATACACTGGTGTGAAAAATTAAGGACGAGACGGTTTTTTCAAAATAACTTTGTACAAAACCTTTCCAAATCAACACATTTAATACCTAAGATCCCCAATACGTAAGGACATGAGTAATGTAAGCAACACTTACTAAAAGAGAAATCAGAGGGATAAAAAGAAGCTTTATTGAAAAATTAGCATGGAGCGCAATGCGACTGAAGGCCGAAAGATCCCTGTGATGGGTGTCCAGCAAGAAACATCCGGTCTTTAATAGGGGATATGATCTCCCTTGACTGCTAGGCAGGTTTCACATCATTTGTGCATGCTGGATATGTGGTTGTTAATGAGCTGTTGAGACACTGCTGCTCGTTCCTCTTGTAGCACCAATCGCAGTTTCGGAATCGTTACTGGCGATAAGTTACGTGCTGCCACCGGTCTCCCTAATACGTTCCGTACATGCTTGACGGGATTTAGATCCAGAGACCTTGCCGACCAATCCATGTGTTCAATATCTTCACTCTCCAACAGCTCTTCGACAGTAACTGTGCGATGAGGTGGAGCGTTGTCGTCCATGAAGAGGAACTGAGGACCCATAGCCCTTGTGAAAAGACGCATGTAAGGAAGAAGAACCTCGTTACAATAGCAGTCCCAGGTGACGAACCTCCTTGGGAGATATGAAGGTCGGTCCGGCTACCAAGCATTATGTCTGCTCGAACGAGAACTCCGCGACCTCCAAAACAGTCCCTTTTGATGATGTTGAAGGGGTTATTGCGTGTTCCCCGCTCTGTCCAGATGTGTATGTGTCTAGAATCGCAACTCAGACTAAATCTGCTCTCATCTGTAAAGAGTACTCGTCCCCATTCATTGTCTCTGCAATTCCGGTGTTCCCGGCACCACAGAGAACGCCTTCTCCGATGGGCAGGCGTTAGAGGTACACACCGTACAGGGCGTCGTGCAAACAGATCACCACCGTGCAGTCTTCTGGCCACGGTAAAAAGCGATATCGGTCGTCCAGTCGCCTGTGTGGTGTGTCTAGCGATTTCTCCCGCTGTCTGCCGCCTGTTTCTTCTGGCCTGTAAGGCAATATACCGGTCATCTGCGGGTGTGGTTCCTCGTGGACGACCACTACTAAACCCCCGGATAGCTGTTCCTGTAGTTTGAAATTGTCTCCAAAGTCGTGAAACGATGCTGTGAGCAATTCCGAACTCTGCAGCCACACTTGTCACACTGCAGCCTTCCTCCAACTTCCCAATCATTCGACCTCGGGTAAAAGCATCCAGATGTTAACAGATTGGTTATTCGCCATTTCTCGCTGAGGCAGCAACTCGGTGTGATTTTAACTGCTATACGGCGTGCAATCTCTTTGCCAGAAATACTTATCTTACACCGACAACATGCTTTATACTACTCAGGCACTCCCCAATTACGTCTACCTGCATATTTGCGCATGTGCTACCGTACATCACCTTACTTAATCTCCTGATTGGTCTTTCTGTCCGCTCTGCCTCTTCGTTCAGCTGATGTGCTAATTTTTCGACTTCGTTCTTAATTTTTGCACACCAGTGTAGTATATTCATTTATTTGTAAAAAGGAGAAATGCTAGTCAAACTTCTAGTAAAATTTGTGCCATATATGAACACTGTTTCTAAAAACGGTGTGAAGGGAGTTTGAGAAATTTAAGTCCGGACCTTTCAACCTCGATGATAATGTCCTCTCTGATAGATCATACTCTCTAATTAAGGACCTGTTAAAAAACTATAGCTGAAAATTAACGTTATACAATGCAGGAACTGTAAGGCAGACTAAATATTCAAAAAGTGCATTGTTTGATCATTTGAAGAGACTGAATATGTATATTCTTACAAGGTATATGTATCCCTTACTTTAACAGGGTAGAATATGCTTGCTAGAGTTTCTTCATGCAATTCTTAGCTGAAAAGAAAAAAAAAGAAACTTCTTTTCTGAAACGGCTGATTACTGAAAATGGTAAATGGAAATTGCACGATAATGCTATAAGAAAACAATCATGGGTTAAGCGAGAAGAATCTCCCTTAGTAACATCAAGATGGGCTTCCGTCCTCAAAAATGAATGCTTTGTGCATGTTGTGACTACAGTAGAATTGTAAGCTAGTTGTTGGCACGAAATCCGGCAATAAATTCGGAAAAGTACTGCTCACAAATGCCCGTATTAAAAACAGAAATAGAAACAAGATGTTCAGAACTGACCAGTTGTTGTAAAAGTGTTGTCTTCCATCACGACAATGATAGGCCTCACATTTGAATAAACGTTAAATATAGACTTCATGGCTGGCAGGTTTTGTGTCACTCCCCACTTTCATTATCCCTTGCCCTCTCGGATTTTCATCTTCTTAGGTGATTTCAGATTTCTTTGTACGATCTGAGTTCACTTCTTTGGAGACTGTTAAACAGCACGTTGATAACTTTCTACGTATAAACCAAATGGCAATTTTCTTTAGAAATGGAATTTTCCAGCTGCTGCAAAATCGACAACAAAAAATCACTGATAAAAAAGTGCTTATGCAATTCAATGACTTTTTTAGTTTTAATAATGCGTCATTTGCGTTTTAAATCGTTAAATCAAGTTTTTTTTATAATTTTTATGCTAGGATGGATAATTAAAAAAATATACCTATGTGAAAGAGAAGTATTAAATATTTGATTAATATACTCATTACTCCTTAAAGTAATCTCTAATATATAGGCCGTTTTAGTCACTACTCTTGCTTAGTTAGCTGATTTAAACAGCTTATATGTTTGAAAAATTTTATCTAAATGTTAAATTTTACTAGAAAACAATAGTAATACCAAATTTTGCAATGCAGTTGTATTAAATTTACTAGATAAGTCTTAGATAAGCAATAACTTTAAGTTAAATTTACTAGATAATTCTTAGATTTAAATAAACGAGATCTCAGCCTTCAGAAATGTAAGAAATTGAAACCAAAGCCATATTAACACTCATGAAATTTACTAAATCATGGGTTGTGGTTGCATTAAGTTAGAATAATCAAGTTGTAAAACAATGGTATAAGTATTACAGCCACGACAATTAAACATTATAAGGTATTTATCCCGCCTTCGTAGCATGCTTTTGTGGTGTAGTGGTCAGCACGCTCGGCGCGTATTCGAGATGTCCGTGGTTCGAGCCCCGGCGAGGGCATTGCTCATTTTTCATCTCTCCTGCTTTCAAAAAATAACTAATATCTCTACAAGATGTTATAAATTTGGAACATAAACGAACGTTTGATTTTCGATGTAGAGATACATACTTCTGCAAGATTCTTCAGTAGTAATCAAGTGTTATTGTTAATACATAATCAAATATAATACAAAATATTTATTTGAATACTTCAGAGTTATAGGCCATTGAATACATGTTCTAAGAAACCATGAATGAAAAAACATTACAATATTTTTCAGCCGTTTTTATTATTTAGCAGGATTAAATAGTTTTTGTGCCTGATCTTTCTTCCCATTCAGTACAAAATTTCATAGGCAAAAATATTATTTCAAAATTTGGAACACGAAAAAATGTTTAATATTAGGTTGTATACTGGGAGCAGTAATTTTGCTACCTTGCATTAAAATAAAAGTGAAACATGTTTTATGCTTGGTGTGTGCACTTTAGGGTTAAACGTCTTTTACACGGACGCGTAATTATTAAATTATTTACAATTTTATTGCCAGAAATAAAAATTCTCAAGCATCTATAAGTTATCAGATATTTAGATAAAAAGGCCAGATATTTAGACTAATTTTAAATTTATGTAAAAAAAAAACAATTTGGCGTAGATTTTTAATAAAACTATCCATTTTGAGGATGACCACCCACAAGTCCTTCATGGGTCCCTTTTCTGTTCTGACCTTCCTCAAAATCAATAGAATTTTATTCAAATCTATGCCGTACCGGACCCAAATTTCTTTTTTTTTTTTGCATAATTTTATAGCTATAAATCACGTTTACTTTTTATAAAGTGTATTCTAGGATACATTTAAATCATTAAAAAATATACCAAGATGAAGATAAAAGTATGAGATATTTGATTAATATACTCATTACTCTTTAAAGTAGTTAGTATGGCTATGATATAAACTTTATTTTTTCAAAGTACTTAATGTACTCATTATATTTTTAAATAAAATCAGCAATACAAGAAGAAAAGCAAATTCTACCTGAATGCGTTCAAGACAATTACGAGTCGCCTTTTCCGCCTTCAAGAAGGAATAGGAAACGAATTGGGAATGTGGTTAAACTTCGTCAATAGTCAACTGCAGCTGCATTATTTAAGAATACGGAAAGTTCTCTTTCTTGAAAGCATAATAGAAATTCACCCGCTTGAAAAGAAGATGGCCAAATGAAGAAAAAACTAAAGCAAACTTTCGATTGTTATATGACAAAGGCAGGTCACCTTGTGACGGGTATTTATTACCGTTGTTTTTTCTTTTCTATAACAAAAAAGAATCATTTAAGAGATTTCATTTCAGAGGAAGCCTCTTTAAAAACAGATTTGATAAAACATTTAAACATGAATTTTAACACACAGGATTGTTTAGTTTTCATGTAGACACTTCTCAAATGGTTTAGTAGATCACGTTCAATGTATTGCTGTTTTTTAATATATTTTGAATATTTAATTCATTTCTTTGAATTTATGAAATCAAATAAATCGATCTTTTGTCGCCATCCATCACATAAAGAAATTTTAAGCGGAATGATAGGCTAACTGATTAAGGCAAATCATCTTGAGGGCGATCTGCTATGAGAAGAGATGTCTACGTGGAGGACCTTTTAAGGAAAACTGGCTGGTAATAATGTTACTCATAGGATAACCATAAAAATTCCTATGCAGTCAGCCGTTCACCTAAATGGAATACCGGTACACCTGAATGCATAAATGCGATACACCTGAATATATTATTAATCAAATGCGATGTTTAAAAAATAACTTTACTACTAATCCTTGCAAAATAACATATTAAATGCATTCAAAAAAATCATAGCTAAATGGACTACTATGTAGCTAAGATTTATTAAAACTTGGAAATATTAAACTATTTAATAGCAAGTATGGTATTATAGTTTTAAACTAGATGAGACTTAAGAGCAGCTTAAAGTGTTTGGCCTGTAGATAGTAGTAGCCATGGAATTCACTATAATAAACTATTTCTTATATTTGAAAGCAAAGAATTATGTAAATGTCATGACGTGTAAGTAATTATGTAAATGTCGTAACAAATATTAAATGTTTTTGTAAGCAGGAAATCATCAAAATATGAAAGCAGTCTTCCTTTAGTTATAATAGCTGTCTGTCTATCATTTATAAGCACATACAAAGCCTAAATAATTTAATTATTTTTTCATAACTATTCTTAATAATGAATAAAAGGCTTGGCAAAGTATAAAAAATGTTCTTAAAGATCAAACTAAATGTGAAGTGCTCTGTTTCAGTATATCGATTTCGACCCAGAATTGTACATCTGACACTACAAAAATCAGCAATTCTTAAGTTCGGATAAGCCGCGTCCTAGATTGCTAGAAATACCACTTTTTCTGACTGATAAATTGGGGCATCTGTCTGAGCTTTAACCGACAAACTGGGACACGGGTCTTGCCAGTATGTGCATCAGTGAAAACATAAATCATTCTTATCTTGAAATTAATTAAAAAAATTAAAGAAATTAAAACGGAGCAACAATTTAAAATGGTAACTAAGGTAATGATATAAGTCACTCAACTGCAACATTCACACGCACAACCTTTGACAACTCTGACTCTGAATTTTAGTTTTTTATTTAACACTGAGGGGCAAGCCGTCAGATGGACAGAATGCGGCCAAAGCAAAATTTATGAGTTCTATATACACCTGAAAAGAAAATGTATAAAAACATCGTCAATATGAAATGTTTCAGTTTGTCGGCTTGACTACTTTTTATCTTAGTCTTGACTCATTTCTTTACTGAAGAACCTCTATGTAAATAGTATTTTGTGTGTACCTTAACAACTGCGTAGCAAATGGCTTTGCTTCTAGATGTCTTTTAGTAAAACATGAACATCTTGAAAAAGATATGTAAAGCATTCGGTGACTGAAAACTGGTTGCGATAAATAAATTCCAGCTTTCTTCAGTCCCTATGACATATTAACAGTCATACAGAATGCAAGCTTGCTAGGAAATTGCCTTTTCTTCAGCTGAAAGGTGAGGTTTCAATTTGAAGGTTAAAATTCAATAGTGGATTGAAAACTCCTGATCTAGCATTCTGTCCAGAGAGGATTTCACAATCTAAAACGCTTCGCATAATTCTTTTCATAATCAGCCTTTGTCCCAGTCCATAGTCCTACAGATAGATTTACATTTTGTAGAAGGGTAACTATAAATTTCAAATTCAGACAATGAGGCTGCATACCAGAAGGCGTCAAGCTTTGGGCAAAACCAGCTAACGCGTATCTTGTTCTTCCGCATCATCATAAATGAAGAAGAACAAGGCATACATCTGTACTGCACTCTAGTGTGTGAATCTGCACTGAAGTCTGTGAAAATTTGACCTGGAGATCTGGAGAGAATTTCTTCTTTAAGTTTCAGAGTTTCTTCCTTCTTTGGAGATAAAACTGCTTTATTGGCCAAGTCTTGTAAGACGACCAAATTCTACTTGCTGCAACCAAATACTCCTTCTACCAAATGCAAAGATGGAATTTCTATAATATTTCCTTCTAAACCACAATCATTTTCAGACAACCGTTTCCCAAATGTAGATAAAATTCTGAAATTTCTTGTTCTTATGGACACAATCGCATATTTGTAGAAAGTGTGTACTGTCTGATATTTGGCCACAGAAAGGAATGCCTGAGGCAGCTCTCAGTGGCAGATGTTCTCATTTCGTGCGTAACAACAGTGTTTGTCGCATACTTCAACATTTATCTGGTTATTATATTTTTTGATAAATATGAAATAATATTTTTGTTATTCCACATACACTAAATTAGATCCTACTAGCACAGAAGAAGGGTGAAAATAAACCCTTTGTTAATTCAAATTCAAATAGAAGAGCACGATCTTCGTGCTTTACAAAAACACGGTCAACTTGCGGTAAAATTTAAACGTAGAATATAAATCAATTTAAAAGTGTAATTTGAATAGTGTTGGATTAGCATGTTAAGTACGACTCACTTAGGTTGACTCACAAACTTAACAGGCGTGCCGATTATTCAAAATGGCCGAAGGGCGTAACAGCGAGATTGCAAAGAAACGTGCGCTGGCTAGCGAAAACACGCTCTGCATACTCAGAGATTCATCCATTTAAATATTCACTTCACTTAACTTTGAATTTCCTCCTGGCGAGAAAATACTAGGGGAATTTGAGGAGTTCAGAAAAGGTATCAAACTTAAAATATATATCTTATGCGAAATAAGGGAAAGCCTACATCCTTTTGACCATACACCATCAGTTATGCAAGGAGAGTTTCGATTCATTTTGCCGCAGGGTCAATGAATCATCGATGATTTCAGAATACTGTGCAGCATAGGAGGATGAATAGCATCTGGAAGTTCAGCACACACCAAGTGCTTTCTGAATCTCCTATTTTATTTTCTTCAGCTAAAATAAAAAAGGATCATAAGACGTAATCTTCTCTTCTGAAATTCGATGACATGTGCAGTTGTCGCCCCCAAGGTGTTACTCTTTGTTAAATCGTGCAACAAAGCTGTTTTATACAGGTCAAATACACCTGAAACATTGTCCGGACATCCATGAGCCTTCTGTCTTGAGAATACGTTTTCTGTTATTTTCGTTCATTTAGGGTTGAATGTCAAATTCAAAAACAGACCTTTTTTACCGAAGTCCTGATAGTTTTCCTGCATGCAGCGGAGGCTTCCAATAAATGGTGATGGAAGTGTAACTGTTATTTCAGGGGCGAACACCTGTTGCTTGACCAATTCTATAAATGTGATCGGCAAGACCCACGCAAAGTTTGACTCTGAGATTCGTTTGGTGGCTCATAAGGAATGCAATTCTGTTGCCTTCAAATTTTACTTATACATCGACAAGATACTGCTAAAACAATTTTCAACCATACAAACTAGGATTTCGGCTATATAAAATAGGGCAATCTTGTCGTGCAGGCACTCTGTGACTATAAAACTTCAACTCTGTGTACTGCTATCCAACTCTGAATACTTGATCAGCATGAGGAAAGAAAATAACATAACTCATCGGTTCTAATTTAGGATTTAATCTACTGACATTAATGAGACCACCCCGTTTTGGATGTATCACAATACCTCTGTTTGATGGAGGAACGCCATTTGACTCTTCGAAACAAATGCAACTTCATTTTCTTTTGAGCGTTGTAACGTCCTCTGTGCTCACCTGTAGCAATACTTTCGCCATTGATGTACATGCAGTTATCACCAGCACGTTCATCACCTTGCTTTCGTAGTTTCTTCTTCAAATTCATTAAGCGTTTTGTGGGTTTCTGCATATGGATTCATTTGCTTAAACCTGCATCCGTCATCAGCATTTCTTCATTCAGAGCAATATTTCCAAATATATTTATTTTCTACCTGAGGGATTGATCCGCATCTAAAACATACAGCTAGGCATATTGTTCTTAACGAGGATGAGATGGATGAAAGTGGTTTGCTCAATGACATAGGACACTATGAATTCTAAAACAATAGGGACCTGAACCTGTAGGCATTTCTATATTTGAACCCATGGGACCTGAAGCAATCTTATTTAATTTCTTTTTCTGAGAAGAAAATTTTTTTTTCTGTCCGCAAAAATTTCACTTTTCAGAAGGCTCATTTAGATGACTCATTTTCGGAAATTCTATGTTTTACAATTTAGTTTGCATGCGAATCAAAATGCTGAAAGTTCCCTTGCTCACAATTGCTTAGGGACATTGGGGGGCAAATGTTCGCCTACGGTCGCTTTGTTTACAACAAAACAAATTTTTCCCAGCTATCCCAGCGTTGACACAAAGCTGCTATGTATAGAGCTTTGGCATTAACATTTCACTTTAACTCGATTCTCGGAACCAGTAGTGCTTTTAATACACTACTAGAAGAAAGCAGCAATCAGGCCGTTCATAAAATATCAGTTTTTCATATTAACCCGCAAGCACGCGGGCCAAAACTACGAACGCGGGAAGGCTCGCTGGGTATGTAATACCCGAAAGCAATTAACACATTTTAAATTGCATTAATTTAAAATGTGTTATAAATATCAGTACACATATGAATTAACATAAAACACAATGGACTTAAGAATATTTTAAAGAACATAATAAATGAAATACTTAACTTACAATCATTTTGCCCATTTCTAGCAGCTTGAACACATATGCTCCACACAAATACTAATATTACATTTCTCGCACAGAAACCGTGCCTTTCTGTCCTTGCTTTTAGGGCACTCAGCGCATCTTCTGTAAATGTTTTTTATCTTTTTAGATGGTGGTTCCATATTGCAGTCTCTTGAAATTGTTTTTTTTTTTTCAAAGGAAGCACGATTTGCTGGCGCCGTTGATTTGTGTAATCTTCCACTAACGTCAGTCCTAATGATTTAAGAAAAGAACGCCTGTTTCTAAACTGGGTTGGTGGTTCTTTTGTAGAAAGTAAGGTTCATGCATTAATTGCTGCAACATTTAAAATTGAGAAAAAAATCACCATAAGCCACCGTTTCGATACTCTAGCTGTAGAATATGCTGCTCCCATTTCATCTACAACATCTACTCCTTTGGTTAGATTATAAAATGAAACAATCTCCTGCTTTTTTAGTATTCTAGTGCTTTCGTCAATTTTATTATCGTCGTGTATATTTGATAGTAGGACGAGACTTCTGTTGTTCCTTGGTGCATAAGAAACAATCGTTGTTTCTTTCTGGAAACCCCAAATTGAAGAATATGCTTCCCGTATCTTCGTCAGAAAATCGGACGGATTTTCCCTCTTATTCATTTTCACAGTTCCGACTATAGTTATTTTCTTCCTTAGTCGGTTCTGAGATATCTGGTATCCCATATTCCAATTATGTACAGTCAAATCCCGTCCAGTCAAATCCCGCTATTGTAAAGCGTTTAATGATTCCATTAAACGCTGTCTGACTGTGTCGCATGTCTGATTGTAAAGCGTTTAATGATTCCATTAAACGCTTTACAATAGCGCTTGCATTGTTATCTAATTGAAACGGCCCCTTTGGCTGTTGACCGGCGTATATTTCCATTTTCCATGCATAAAGTACTCTGGAGTCAACCAGTGCAAATATTTTTATACCACATTTGGCCCTAAATGAACGTCGTCCCCTGAATGGTTCTAACTTTGCATCAAATGTTACATATTCACCTATAGTGTAGGCTTTCTGGCAGTTCTCAACGAATTTTTCATAAAACTGTCTTATGGGAGCGAGTTTATCCACATGTCTTCTACTCGGACGATCTCGGATGTCACCAAACCGAAGGCATCTTAGTAGGAAAAGGAATCGCTTGCAGGACATTGTTTTGTCCATTCCAAACTTTCTGTGTCTTCCTATTATACCCCAGAGAAGCTCGATGCCAGAGAGATCTGACTGGCCAAGGAAGTGTTTGACAAGCCGTAAGACAGTTCATAGCAGCAAGTGCCGTATGTGATCTGGCATTATCGGTCCGGTTATCAAGGGAAATGGCACCCCAGACCACTCCTGGTTAAGAGCCTCTGTAGTGCGCTATAGTGAAAGCAGGATCTGCACGCTGCTCTGGGCTTCTCTAGACACGTCTTCGATGATCGTCACAACACAGTTGGAAGTGGGATTTGTCACTAAAGCCTATACGTCCACAGTCAGCATCATTCCAACCTGATCGAGCGAAGCACCACTGTAATCTGTCTCGACAGTGTGCAGGCATGAGTGGCAGGAATAACGGGCGGTACCAGAGCAGATTGCGCTCTATCAGCCGTCTGTGAATAGTCATGGTGGACACTCGCGTGCGGGTCGCATGTCTGATGGTTGCTAGCGATGAATCAGGCACTGTGAGAGCTGATCTGAAAATCACTCTGTCCTCCCAATTTGTTGTGTCCCTAAGGTCGACCGCTACCATCAGGACGCTGAAATCTGTCATTGTTTCATTCATTATTGCCAGCATTTTATTAATCGTCGCATCGCTTCGACTCATATGACGAATTATTCTCCGATTTGCCCAACCTGCCTCTTTCCGGCCAATGATACGACCTCTTTCAAACTCAGATAGTTGCTCGTAATGAGTTAGAATCCTGCGGCGAGGCATTTTTTCAGTCGCTGAAAGGCATCCTAAATCTCAATGCAACAGAAAGTTCAAGAGTTCAAGATCAGCTCCTTAGATACATCTCCTGGATGCGCAGTTCCGATGAGATGGAGATCGCACTATTCATTCATTGACGCCAAATTTTAATCATTTGCATATTTTGTCAAAATATTTATGCATCCCAAATTTCAAAGCAATCGGGTGATTGCTTCTTGGTGAGTCGATTTTTTTGTTATAGAGTGTATGTAATTTATAACGATTCAGTTATGCTCTTTACCATACATTGTGCTTAAGTATGATTCTGTGTGGAAAGTGAAGCCAGAACAAATAATATCAATATGCAAACTAAGCAGAAATTGCACTCTATGTCTTCCTTCTGTAGTATCTGCAAATAAAGGAGAATTTCAATCAATTTTATATCCAATTATTTAATGTGAGAGTAATTTGAAGCTAATACTGTTTAAGATTTCTACTGTAAGGTCTATCAAATTCAAGTTTTATCTCAGAAATTTTTATTTTCTTTCATATATATTTTTCAGGATCAACATTAAGTTTTCTTCAACTATCCATATTTTAGAGAGCGCTGTTTCGAACTTAACAGGCGGAGAATTAAGAACGGACATATGCCGAGACGAATGAAACTTCTTGATAAAAGATCGAGTTCTGGCAGGTTGCGCAGAAATCACATCACAGGGTCATGACAAGGGCGTAAACTACATTACAGCCTGACAAAAGGTTGATGAGCAGATCAGTATGCCTATCGTTCTTGCTAACGGAATGCCATCAGAGTTACAGACTGCCAGAGAAAGAGTACATCAAACAAGTGGGATAAAATTCAAGTCACTGAAAAAATTTACTAAGGCATATTCGCAGCCTTCCATTTCATTTCCTGGGCAGTATATTACGTATTTTATTAAATATCTTTCATGGAATATTAGTTATAATGCGTTATTGTTATGTTTTCATTGTTTCTTATTCTAAATCTAGTGAATCTGCATTTTAAAAATTCGTAAAGATAACAACATTACTAGTATTACAATTACTAATAAATATTTCTAATTATTCTTGTACTACTATTATTATTCACTACTATTATCACTACAAATAATAATAATTATTTACTACATAACAATATGAATTTTATTATTATTATTATT
>KK114196.1:829232-840377 GCA_000611955.2 Stegodyphus mimosarum | reverse complement strand
AATAATATTATTATTATAATTAAATATATTAATTTTTTTCTCTTGTTTTTCTTGCTACTATTATTATAATTTGTTCCTTAAAGGTCGGAATCCTCTTATAATTTTGAAGTTAAGTAGCATCTTGAGTGAAATCTTGAAATATTCGCACTGCAGTGTTGCGTTACCAAAGCAATTAACTTGCAAGAATCACACTGGCATATTGTAAAGTATTGTTACGGATTTCGTATTTATTTAGCTATTTATTTAGAATTGTAACTAAAATTGCTTTATTTTCCAGTGCAACGCGAACGATTTTTGAAGAGAAAGTTACGTCTGAAAAGTAAAAATAAAAGATCGCATACATTTAATATTTAATAAATAAATATCTCGTAATTGCTGTTGACATCCACAAAAATCAAAAAAATCGAGAAAATAGGTTTTACCAGAATGTTCTAGTGAATAATTTAAAAGCTCCTAAAAGCCGAATTAAAACACCTCAGCTCAGTTTTAGCTGTTTTCAGCGAACTGTTGTTTACCTAATGCTGTTATTGATTGTAGCGAATTCGCTGCGATATTAGATTAACTTTCTCTGTTTTGAATTGGGTTCTGTTTAACGCTTCAGATATTGTGATATTGTACGAATATCTCTGAGGAAATATTTCAGTATTTTGTTTTATTTCTTGTGAAAAGAATAAATTTTATTAACTCTTTAACGACTTGTGCATTCAATCCATTAGGAACCCGTACGCATGCAACAGTATTGATCGCATTGTTTGTTGCGTGCAGTGTAGCAAACAATGCAGTTTAGAAATAACGAGATACTTCTTGATAATTTATTAGCCCAGAAGAGCTATTAATTTCATGTTGGCATTTTGCATTGATTCACTTTTGAAACTGTTACCAGGAAATATTACAGCCCTGTATTGTATTTAAAGAAACTAAATAAAGAAGAATATCCATAAATATACGTATGTTTCACGCATTATGATAAAACAATGATATCTAGAACTATCAAATTTTCAATAACGTAATCCTACACTGAATATGGGCATCCGGAAGCCCTAATTTGGAATTAAAATTTGTTTGGTTATCTATTTCATATTTTGTCAGACATTGAAGAATTTTCGATTAACTCAACCATTTTAAGAGCGAAGAATAGCAATACTGTAAGGAAAAAAAATATCTCGAGCGCGGGAAACTGTGTATCGGAAATTCCAAAGATATGCTCATTTTAAAATTATTTTGCAATATTGCTGTTGAACTGAATTTTATAGTTTAAGTGCGAAGAACATGATATTTAATAAATAAAAGTAAGACAGAAAACGTTAAAAAAAGTCCCTTTGGCCGTAACGTGAAATATGAAAGCTTTCAGATTTTCATTTTTTCTGCATTTTATTTTTAAAGACTATTATTAAGGTACAAATTTCTGTCATAAAATTATGTTCTGCCGAATCCGTTTGCGTGCGATAGCAAGCAAAAGCATTCGTATAGCGTCTCGCTAATAAAATATAACGGCCACGTTGAAAACTGCTTGCTGAATCAGTTGTTAAATATAAGCAAAATAATAAGAATTTCCAAAAATAATCGATTACGATTATAATAATTATAATGAGATTTTAAATATAAACAAAATATACACAATTTCTAAATCGATTACACAAAATTTAATCAAAACTGAGTGAAATTGCATGTCCTTAATAAATATCTGATGCTTAATAAGTACAGAAAACGATGCTTGATAAATTTCAAAACGAAAAGTTTTATCAAATTAAATATAAAAAATATAATCTAATCTGTTTGCTTGATTTGTACTAAAAGTATGAAATAAAATATTTATGACTTCACAACCGTCTTTCTCAAAACTAGTTGTTCTTAGTATAGTATATTTATATTTATGTTAATTCTAAATCAACCAAAATATACGAAAATACTAAGAGCAACTGAAACTTTTTGTCATTGTCATGAAGTCATATAAATATTTTATTTCATACTTTATAAAACGAATCAAGCTAATAGGTATAGCTTTAGATTTTCTTTTTATTTTTATTAATAATGCACGCAAATGCTATGATTTATAACAGCTTTAATTTACCATATTTCCAGATTTCTGTACTTACGAACATTCACAGCATTAACCTAATTATAAACGATGTTTATACCATCACATATTACATTTTTTTGTGGCACCAAATCATATTTTTACAATTATTTACATACTAATGTTAACAAATAACGGCATTTAAAAATTACATAAAGTGTAAAATTATCTCTAATTGCTCTTTGAAGTACTAGAACCTGTTCTGAGTCAAAAAATATTATTAAAAATTCTTTTAAATTTATAAAATATAATTAGTTCAGTTGATGGATGCATAAAAAGGGAGAGTAAGAAAGAAAATCTTAGTTTAAATAAAATGTACTTTGCTTTGCAATAATGTAAAATTCTTATGCACCAGTCATTTATTTTAATGCTTGCAAATTAAATTAATTCAAATCCATTTACTCTGAAGACACGAAAAACGCGTATATATTATTTTATTAGACATTTCGAAAAACTCTCTTTTATCACTGCAAACTGCTTTCCTTTTCAAATTTAGTATAATGCATTCAAGAAATGTATCAAAGAATGCTTTCACGTAATGACTGCCTGTTATTTAAAACAAGAGATAGAAAAGATTTGAATTTATTGATTCAAAATCAAATCATAAGGAGACATCAAATTTGAATTTATGAATAATTCACATTAATTATAATTTCAAGTATTCTCTCAAATTTAATGCTAAAATATTTTTGCGGTATAGTTTGGCTACATCTTTCTGAGAACAAAAACAAAATGCGCTTAATGCAGGTCAAAATTTAATATTGAAAATTCCGAATCATTATTTATCTCCAACTTTAAAAACCTTTTAAATAAGCGCGGAGCGACAAACTGAAGGTAAAGTTACATAAAAAAATAAAGCATTAATTTGGAATCTTGACCAGAAATTTTAACATGTGAAATAATTACATGAAAGCAAGTTTACCAACTGCTATAAGAATGCATTTTTCGTCCAACTGCAAGAAATTCACACTTACTTGCAAATAATTGTTCCTATGCATTCAATATTAATTGTCAATTCTCATTATTGTATTGTTAATACACTTCTCACACATTTATTACAAATGTGTTTTTAGTTCCATATCCATTTAGTAATCGGCAAACTAACAAAAATGCAAATCAGTCAATAACCAATCCTTATCTGGTGTCGTTTCCTAAGCAACAACTTAATATGATACTGAAAGTATTGTTGCGTACCTAAGGATTCATAATAGATTGAATGTACACAGAACCGATGTAGCTTTATAAAATTTATTTTATATTAAAAAAAAAACACTTCCCAGTTCTGGAGCATTCCACATAAATACTCGTTCCGATCTTCACAGTTTCATAGAGTACACTCAAACTACTCAGAACGTTAAACACAACGCCATGCAAAGCGCATCCAAAGAGCGGAGCTAAGAGGGATATCTCAATACTCCGAATTAAGCTCTGAACTAAGAACTACTACAACGAAAATAATGCTCTCTTCAGTCTTATAGTTTTATCCATGCCTCCGAGAAATCTGTAGTAGTTCTCGAAATTACTCCAAGACATATGAGAGCCGGATATGGTTACAGCTACATATGTAACCAATTACATTTATTCAATTACAATGCACACTGAAATGATACAGGGATCAGGCAAAATAGTCGCTACGTTTGAGGTTTTTAACGATATCTCGCCAAACTGGTGTCCAAAGTTAGTCGCCAAACCATCGCCAGCTTGGTGATATCTCACATCTATTCAATGTAAAATAGACTTGCTCCGGTATTCTTACATTTCTGGCCTAACTTCGCCTCTTTAGATTTCCATGTTACGTTATATACACACACACACAAAAGAAAAAATCATATAATTTCACTAAAACTATTTATATATGTGCAGAATTCGTAGCCGTATTTTATGCCTAAAATTAATTTACGGAAATTTCTAGGTACGTAAGCTATGTAAAATAAAATTTTTAAATTGCATTGAAATTTAAAAAAGGTTTTGAAACACATACGCTAGGCTCAAGCATAGTTTAGTTTCATATTTGAAATAAAATATCCTCTACAGTTTCCAGGCTACAATCTGACGCTATGCTATGTTATGTTAAAATTTGGCCAAGCACTCGAAGGCTATCTGCCTAATGAGAGATATGTCTCCGTGGAGGATTTCCTAATGAAAACTGGCTCTTATCCATGTTACACACAAGGAAAACCGCAAAAATCCAAATGCAGCGATCTCGTTCGCAGTAGTTCGAACCTGGGTAGAACAACCAGAGTTCAAATGCAGTCTGATAAACTTTTCAATTTATGTGAAGCAAATATTCTGCTTCGAAACGAATAAAATAAGATATAAAAGACTGTTAAATGCCTGTTAATGATTAAAATAAGTTTGTAACTTAACTTTTATAATTTTTGAATTCTTATGTTGTAGCTGAAGTTTGTTTCTGTATACTTAATTATTGTTCACACTACTTTTCTTTATTTTGCACCAATGTCTTCTTAAAACTATGAAGTCATTATTTCGCATTTATATTTATAACATTTAAAACTGAATTAATGATTCTTTCCCTCTTAATATCATAGTATTTTTGCTTTGAAATTCTCACGATTTTCATTAAAATTTTCAAGTAAAAATGTTCCGAAACAGGGAAAATAACCATCGTTATCCACCAAAATTTAATTAAAATACAGGATTGTTTTCCCCTCAAGTTGAAACAAAAGGCTCAAGGTGAAATTTAATAAGGTGTGCTGAAATTAAATTAAGTATTTAGATTTCAGCCTTATTGAGCATCATTTATCTACATTATTTATTTCGAAGTATTTGAATTCAGTTACTTTCAATAATTACTGAAAAGTATAACTAATCGTAATTAAAATTAAGTACATCCTTAATTTTTCCCAAAAACAAGAACTTGCATATTTTTACACATCTTTGTCATGTAGACAATTACTAGAAATGAGGCCAGAAATAAAAGAATGTTTCCTTTTAAAATAATTAGCTTTATCTCTCTCATAAGTAATTGCGATCATTAAATGCAGAGCATTTAAACTTGAGATTATAACGAAAATTGTAGCGTTAACAACTAAAACTGATTAAAGAGAGAACATAAAAGTCGGATTAATGTAGAAAACATAAAAACGAAGACATCCGTGATAAGCTAGAGATCTTAAAATGGAAGTCATTTACTTTCTTTATTAGAAGAAATAATGCAAAATTGCTGTCACAAATTGGTGTTTTTGAAAAAAAAATGTTTTTATTTTTGATAAATTATTAAACTGGACACTATGACAATCTTGATCGCCTTGTTTAATGAATAGAAATCAAAATTACCTATATAATATAATATAATATTGTAAATATTTAAGAAATTGGTGTGTACTTGTTTGTAAATATTTGCTTAGAAAATAAGAAGCTTAATTTGGAAGTTTAGATAAGAAATATATGTAGTTGGGAAATTGTACATAAAGTCATTTATAATTCATTTTGTAGGGAATTTGAAAGGGACTTATGATATTAAATACAATATCTTAAGTTCTGATTTGGTTGAAATAATTATTTCTTTTACTTAGCGTTTTTTACCGTAGAGTCAAAAGAGTTTCACTGTTTCCTTCTGTAACGCATGGTAGTTCCAACCTGGGTTCGATTCCAGAAGAACGGGCTTGGCTACATGGATATTTTCGTGGTTTTCCTCATGTGTAAGGTGAGTACGAACTAGTTTTTTTTATAAAGTTCTCCACGAAGTTATCGCTTCCCTTAGGCAGATACCCATTGCAAGATTTACCATGATTAAATAAATCAAAACCTTCTGTAACGTATCTGGTTGAAGTTAGGCAATGAAGCTTAAAACTCATTATTATTTTGCACTTTAACAGTCCTTACTGAGCTTCAGTGTTATCACAGGCAAGATAGAAAAAAAAGAACTGAAGATATTGTAGTAGCTTTAAAAGTGCAGATTAAGTTTTGTGCAGATTTTGAGTGTTTTATTCTTGATCTATGCCATCTACGGTTGCTTTTTTGTATACTTTATATTTTGCACAAAATTGCATTTCTTTCAGTTTGACTGCAAAAGTTGCACAGAAAATCGTTTATTTAATTGTGAAGAAATCACTTGAATATGCCCATAAAAAGCGAATTCACTTATTTAACATTTGTAGATTAAAACAAGTATGTTCATTGCAGGCTTATTTAATAGGGAATGAAGATAACGTCCAGCATCAAACATTAAGAATGACATTTTTGTTGTATAAAACAGACAAACATTTATCGCAAAGAAGGAATTTGGGAAATTTTCTTCCAAAATTAGTTGGTGAAAATCTTTTCGGCAAATGATGATAAATTATACTAATAAAAATTTCTCCATTTTTAGACGCTGGTAGAAATTTTATTTGAAAATTATTTTCAGTTTTCTGTCTTTTTATTTATACACAAATTCGAAAACTTATTTAAAAACCTCTCGCAACGCTTTTAATTTGTAGAAAATAAAGACAAATATGAGTATTTAAAAACTGAGTTAGAAATCAAAAAATATTTCCAAGCTTTCTGATTTTCCTTGACGGGAAATTTAACCTTTCGAGGGTATCCATGATTGATTTTCACAACTGGCGAGCCATACCAAACTACAAATGGTAGGGAAAAGTTTTGATTGATCAATATGTAACCAATTATGAGACTCTGAAACAATGCCCTTTTAGTACTTTGTGAGACTTTTCCTACTGATTGTAGTCTGTGTGTCCTTAAACACAATCAGAAACAACATCCTTTTAGTACATAAAGTTTACTTATGTAAACTTTGCATATAATCTTTCAAATGCTATAAAAATAAAATAAATAATAAAACTAAATATTTAATGAAAGAGTTAAAATTACGAATTTCGTATAAGCAAAAACAGCTCTCTTTTTTTTGTGTGTGTGTTTCCGACATTCGCAACCCATTAAGCATGTTAAACAGCCATGTTTATTAGTTCTTGATAATGGACAAGTCTCACATAAAAGCGAGAGTATTCTATGCAACTTTGTGGGTAGTTAAAGGTCCAATTTGGGAAGATTACCAAACAGATTACGAGGTTTTCAAAATTGCCGTTCCATAGCTGAACTGGAACAATTAATGACCGCTTCATATTTTCGAATAGCACAATTAAAGCGGGAGAACAAGCTTCGGTCGATGTCTTTTACACAGTCCTGAAAAACAAAACCGTTCCCAACACGGGCCACGTCTTTTATTAAGTGTGAGGAACGCCATATAATTCCTGGCGGCATTAACGGCGGTCTGCAAACGACTCAGTCCGTTTCACGCATTTACACAAAGCGATGCAGGAAGGCGCGTCATTATTAATATCATTATGCTCCTAGACAGCATTCATTCTGACTCGGAACGACGAAAGTGGCGTATGTCGATTTCTAATAAGAATCTGGAGCTTAGGCTGCGGTTTCGACTATTTACCAGAAGGATAATCTTTTGCCCAGCTCTGGCTGTAAACCGCAGGAAGGACGGAGACTTTTATTATCAGCAAGGAGTAAGCCCAGTTTAGTGTTCAAGGAATCAACGAGAAATAGCAAGCCAAAATTCTAAGATACGAATACTTTACATTATTTTAATAATGAACATTAAAGAAATAATGAGTATTGGAATATGTGATAGATCATTAATACTTAATGCTCCCGTACGCCAAGTTAATCCACCAGTTTCGTATTTTTTCCACAATTAATGTATATTCCTGATTTACGCGTTGTTCCTTTTTTTCCTTTTTACGTTTTCACAAGGAAAGATACTAATAAGTTACGTTCAATAACATCAGTGTGATTTTAACTTGAATCATTGTAATGCTGACGAAGTGAACATGAGTCTTTTTCAAAAAGAACATTCAGAAGAATACGAAATAATTGGGGCACAGCCGTTTGTCTATGTTCCTTTAAAACTCCGTTTTAAAACAACATATTCAGCATATATGTGTGTCTATGTTGTTTTAAAAACAAAACAGAAATGGTTATTTTTTGAACATATATATTACATTTAGGATATCATTCTTGAATGCATTTAAAGATAACAATATATTTCCAAATGTGTATTTTAATCATTTAAAGCACATAATGGAAGTAATGTGTATTCATAACAGTAATATACCAATGATTCGACTTTCGATGACTGAACGTGTTGCTTGCTTTTCTGATTTCGCTATGCAATATGTATGTTTTTCTTTATGTTTTTTTTTCTGTTTACAACTCGCCTTAGAGAGAGAAGCTTGGAATATTTCTCCGTAATTAATTAACCAACCTGTTAACATAAACAAATGTATCCATGGGATTTAAATGTTAAATTATGAGTAAATGTGAAATAATAATATAAAGTTGGATCAATGTTTTATAAGTAATCACATTAATTAAAGAATGCAAAATCATTGTAAATTTCCTCAGATGTTTTTTGTACGAAAAATAAGTTCTTTTGATGCTAATTTTAATTTAATGAAGGAAAAATTGAAAAGTGATATCTAATAATCTATCTATTTTTTTCATTTATACCTACATTTATATACCTATACCAATACACACATCTCTCTCACTTTTTATGACTATGTATATACGTATGTTGTGCGTGTACGGGTTCGTAATAGATTAAATGTACACAGAACCAACTGTAGCTTGATGAAATTTATTTTACAAAAAGGAATACTTTACATTTCTGGAACTTACTTCTACAGCTAAAGAAAACTCTTACAGCTCCTACAGAAAATACTCCTACAATTCTTCTTAGTATCACAGAACACAATCATAGGTATACCTTAAATTACTAACCTTAAACACAAAGCAATGTAAAGCGCATCTAGAAAGGCGAAGCTCCTACGGAGATCTCAGTACTCCGATTCCATCTCTGAACTAAGAAAAAATACGCCAAAACTGATGCTCTCTCCTGTGTTATATCGCTTTTTCCGACCACCGAGAAATCTCTAGTACTTCTCGAAATATGAGGGCTCGATTTCGGTTATAGCTACATATAGCCACAATTACATTTACTCAATTACAATACTCGTACAGTTATACAGGGACCGGAACAAAATATTGCTACGCTTGGCGACTTCTAGCGATTTCTCGCCAAATTTGGCGACACAAATTAGACACCAAAACCATGTATTCTATTATACAAAAAATATAACAATCACATAAAATTCAATAAATTTATTTATATACGTATAAAATTCCTAACAATATATATATACACACATACATACGTATATACATATATACTTACATATGTAGAAATATTAAACTCATTTTATTAAGAACCGCATTTTAAAATTCAGAAATATTCGATAGCTTAAACTAGATATTTATATTTTTAAGTGGTAAATCGTACAGCATATTTTTAAAAAATAATGTTTGAATAAAAAATCGAACAATCAATAAATAAAAACTTTCAAATAAATTTACGAGCTTTGCATGTTTTAATTAAAATGAGACTACTTATAAATAAACAAACTCATTCTTATCAATCTTGCGCTGTCCGAAGGAATACTTCGTACTGTTTATACACAATGTAAACTTTAATGCGGCGCTATATGAAGCAATTATTTTCACATCCAAACGTAATGGTTTCCTTCTGAGTTGTAATTATTGCGTTTTGATTGCATTTGTTGAATAATTTTATTCGAAGTAAATCTAGATCGAATGAAGGATATAGTGTCTTTCTACAACTAAGTAAAATGCATTTCATTACGTGCAAAAGTCCGCAAACTAGAACTAGCAGTCCCTTTGTACCTTCAAATGAATGTACTCTTCTGGAAAATGTTAAAAACAAGGGTAATACAATGACTTCTAGAAATATATTAAAATGAAAATTTAAAAGAAAATATGAATTGTCATCTTGCCTTGACTATGAATAAATAAAAACTAATATTTATAATTTTTCTTAACCAATTAACGCGAAAGTTAACTCACGGTTTTCAATAATTTAACCCTTCGCACTCGAGAGGTGACTCTCGGTCACCATTTGATCGATGCGGTAGCTCAAGGGGTGACTCTCGATCACCACTCAGTTTGATGGAGTGACTCGAGAGATAACCATGCTTATTTAGCTTTGGTTGGGGCATTTTCGCTTCATGAGTGTATTCAGTAGTTACACGTATGTACAGTAACTGTTAGTCTGTAATCTTAAGTGCGTTTTTTAGATTTATTATTATTCATGTGGCTTCGATATTAGTTCGAACTCGACTGGTGTGGTGTTGAGACGGTGGGTCAAAGGTTTTGGCAAAAGTTAAGTTTAACATATAAGATACCGTTTCCAAGAATAATTACTTAGTGTCTTTAAAGTGACTAATAAGCAAATGTATTCCAACTAGAAATAAGTAGCAAATGCGACGTGCGAAGACAATAACCCAATTGTTAAAATACCAGAGTTATCAATTATAACATCCAATAATATTAAAACGAGTTACCTTGCCTGTATAGTGCCATTTCGTTGCTTAGGAACACACAAGAAACATACTTTTGGACATTTTGTTAATTTTATTTTTGAGTAGGCCATAGTTAAAGTTTGTACGCTATGTCCTGGATGTTTTCATGTCTTTTCTCATACTTTTGCTTTACTACTGTCCTAATGCTTTTTCTCACCCCAGTCCTCTCCTTTTTGACGGGGGGGGGAAGATTTAAGAAAAAAAAATACGATGGCTTTGCTCTTTGGGAACTAGCAACCTTTAATTAATTTTCTGCAATTCAGGATCTTCCCCTAGACCAGTACCTTCTGGAACATTCGCGCCTGTTACATAACCTCCTCATATAAATGCTGCGTCATAAGTTTTCCTATACAGATGCCTTCTCGCCTCCATCCTGCTAACTTCTTCGCTATGCTCCTCTTTCTGTGCTAGAACGTTATAACGTATTAAAGTTTAAAGTCAGTCGTATCTAGTAGGTCAATTACTGAATAAACTGCTCTAAATTAAAACATCTGCTGTAAATTAAAATAAAGATATGCTGCTAAAAGTGAAAGTCCTGAGTTGTATTTTTCTCCATGGTTCAATCATCCCAGCTTCGTCAAACATCTGCCAAAACGTGTAATGGAATAGCCTCACCACTCACCCACGATGTGTTAAAATAACTGAAATATTACATAT
>KK114196.1:804854-829206 GCA_000611955.2 Stegodyphus mimosarum | reverse complement strand
ATTTTATCGTTACACCAAAATTATCGTTCACAAGAAAATGAAAAATAAAACACACATCTTTGCTATGGCTTTTGTTCTCACGCCTGTACGTGCGCACTAGAAGATCTGAAAGCATTCTGATTAATTAATTATAATGACAAAAATTACGTTTCCAAATTATGTCGACGGACATATCCTTTAAATCGCTTGGAATATTTTTTAGCAGGCACGAAAAAGTTTTTGGAGCATTACAAATTGAGCAGATCACCCACAGCACATGATGAACGGTAAATGAAGCTGGTCGAATATGTCGTTAGACAGACACTACATTTTTGCTGAAATAACATTTTGCTAAATAATAAAGCTATTTAGAACTCGCTGTAATTCTGTATATTCGTTTTATACCCACATGTTACTTTTATAGAAAATTCGAACTTTGAACATTTCGAAGACACTTTCACTGCCCACAACTTTCGAGGAAGAAGAGGCAGAAGGGACGAGGCTAAGCTGCCTCATCCCTTGCAGCGTATTGATAGAATAATGTGTCACAACACTGGTTCGGTCAGACTTTATACTGTCGCCCTGGGCGACAGTATAAAGTCTGACCATTTCATAAAGTCTGATTATTTCATCGAAGTGGCAGTGTGAAAGCTTACACGTGGGAATAGGAATATAAGGTATTTCTCCCGCCTTCTTAGCATGCCTTTGTAACGTTCATCACAATCAGCGCGTATTCGAGAGGTCCGAGGGCACTGCTAGGCGAGGGCACTCCCCCGGCGGCGGCACTGCTCCCTTTTCACATCTCCTGCTTTCCAAAAATACCTAATGAATCTACATTAGCGCCCGAACTAAACAAAGGTGGTGGATGATGATTCTCCACCACCAAGATCTGGCGATTGGGTTCCCTAACCCGCAGTCATCCTTTAAAAGGGCGAATTATATAAGCATTTCTTCCACCTTCTTAATATCCCTTCGTGGTGTAACGGTCAGCACACTCGGAGCGTATTCGAGAGGTCAGAGGTTTGTGTCCCGGCGACGGCTTCGCTCATTTTCCATTTACTTCTGCTTCAAAATAACATAATAACGCTACAACGGAAACCAATAAGCATGGAATAAGATGAAGGAATCAATTAAAATGAGTTTTATTTTTCGTTAATAATGAACGAAATGACATTCTATGTGTAGACTACTTAAAAATATCAGACAGAAGGAGAGCAGGGATGAAGATAACGATTACGTAAGAAGCGTAAAAATGAGAAAATATAGGGTAATAGTAAATGTAAAAACGACAGGAGAGAGAAAAAATTCAGAATGTATACCGTGAACCGAATACGAAAAAATACCGCAAAGAATAACGTTTGTATCCGTCGAAAGAACAGCAGGACCGTAATTATCTTAAGATATAAGAGAACCATTAGATTTTTTAAATTGTGTATGAAATAATTTTAAGTAAGCTGTAAGAAATTCTACAAGTATGTGAAAAATTGTCTCGAGTTGCTGGTTCGCTCGAGCAAAAGAGGCCTCGAATGCAAAATATTAATTAGCTCGTTCACTATGAATTGTAGCTTCACTCAGTTTTTTTCTCTTATGATGCACGTCACAGCTATACATTTTCGAAGCATTGTCGGCAATACTGGGGGGGGGCATACTAGTAAAGCTACGTATCGTCCTTGTATCTCTTTTGTCTACTAAGGCAACAGCCATTCATCTGTTCTGTAAATCGCATCACTCTCACAAGCTAATGGATGGAATAGTGTTCACAATAGAACTATTTGCCTTTATGAATTGCTTTGAAAATTAGCACCTGGAGCACATTTTAAGATAACAATATAATGTTACTTTAAAAAATTTAAATTATTGTTTCTTAAAAAAATTACGTAGTCGCGCAGTCTTCATTTTAAGCTATAACTCCGTATTCAAAAATAAAACTTCTGCCTTCTGCAGCGCGAACTGCGTTTAAGGATACAAAGAGATTCATTTCGACTTAATGTGATATATATCATTCGTTTCACTTTTTTAATAAGTTAATACAGATCTTATAAACCTTCTCGCTTACTCAAAGTATTTAATATACAGGGATATAATCTGTGTTATGTCACTGAAGATCTGATTCAACATCTGAAAGACATATTCAGACCTTATTCTCTTTAAGAGAACTCATTGTGAAACTGAAAAATAATACCTCCGGATCCGGAAATTCGCTATGTGATACAGCTAAATGCTTTGTTGAAGAAACCCGTAGATGTATCATATTTCATTATTGCCGTCTAAAACAAGTAACGGTTGGTGGTACTGGAATTAATCCAAAGAAAGCATGTAGCATGGTCCTAAAACTATTCATTTATTATACTTGTCTTCACAAATGCAGCTGCTTATTTTTTAAATAAAATATTTTCTTCTTTCTTAAATCACAGTTTAAATCCTTATTTGGAGCATTCCTTATCAATGGTGGTTACTTGAATTATTGAATCTTTTTCCCTTTAGTTTAATATTTTATATATTTTAAGATACTCCAATTAAAGTTCTTTATTTTCTTTTTTAAAGTTTTGTGTTCTGTTTTTCATTCTTACTTACATTCTGCAAAGTTCGCAGCTGACCAAGAATTGCACATAGGCAATTAATTAAACATTTTATGAAACTCATGCTTAATTACACTCATGTCCATAAATTAAGGATAATTCTGAGTCACACGGAAATCGAACTCTAAAATAAATATATCACCTGTAAAATCACTACACACATTTTCAAGAATCATATGCAAATTTCAGGAAGTAACCAGATGACACTGATGGTCCATCACAATGACGAGAGTGTAAGAGAGTGATATATAAGGAATACAGGCAAAGAAGTAAAATTGTTCGCAGGCGCTTTATAAGCATTTCAGTGCAATAACCGAATAGTTATGACACAAAGGACGCATTTGGATGATTTTTTACGTGGTAGAATTATCGGCCGTCTGGAATGTGGGCGTACCCAGCTGGAAGTATCAGACGAACTTGGAATTGTCCAGAGTGTCATCTCCAGGCTTTGTCAACGATTCCAAGATGATGGTAATGTGACTAGACGTTACAGCACAGGTCGCCCCAGAGTTACAACGCCGAATGAGGACCCGTATTTGGCAGTTACTGCCAAAAGAAACAGGCGGAGCACAGCTTCAGACCTGTCTCGTCAGTTCTCTTCACCCACTGGTACGACAATTTCAAGGCAGACCGTGTACAGACGCTTAGGACAGATTGGTCTATATGCTCGTAGAACTGTCAGATGCGTTTTACTAACTGTAATTCACTGTCGCCTGCGGTTAGCCTCGAGTAGAGAGCATGCATTGTGAACACCGCAACAGTGGGCTTGTGTGATGTTTTCCGACGAGTCCAGGTTTAGCTTTCAGTCTCATTCTCGCCGGACTTTCATATGGAGAGCTCCAGGTACTCGTTACCACCAAGAAAACATCATTGAACGACACCGTTACGGTGGTGCAGGAGTGCTCGTTTGGGGTGGAATTATTCTGGGTTCCAGAACTGACCTGCATGTTCAAATTGGAACCATGACAAGCCGAATCTATCGGGACGTCATTCTGTAACAACATGTACGTTTGTTTCGGGGCGCCATGGGTGCACATTTTGTGTTTATGGATGACAACGCCCGTCCTCACCGTGCAAACATCGTAAGCGAATGCCTTACCCATATGGAGGATATCACCCGTATAGACTGGCCAGCATTCTCACCGGACTTGAATCCAGTAGAGCACGTGTGGGACATGCTTGGTTGACGAGTTGCAGCCCGTCAACCTCCTCCTACATGTCTACCGGAATTTCGGAGAACATTGCTTTTTGAGTGGTATAATAACCCCCAAGATCAGATCGATAATTTGATACTCAGCATGCGTAGGCGTTGTACGGACTGTATTGGATTGTCTGGGAGACATACAATGTATTAACAGTCATACCAACCATGTAATATTGGTTTTTTGTAAATAGGTTTTTTTTGTAATTTTCTCCAGAGAGAAAAAATCGCTAATTGTTTTTAATAATATCAAACATATAGCATCTTTTTTTGCTCTTTACCTTTTGTTTAATAAATAAGCTTTACAAATAAGTCAAATTTGTTTTGTTTCTAACTCTTCCTTTGCCTGATTTTGTATTATTCTTAATTTATAGACATGAATGTATTTTAAAGGGGATTATTTATCAATTCAGAAGAAAAATTAAAAACCTATTAGATTTGAGTAGACGTGCATTCTGTTGTTCAAGATATGCTTGTTTTATGAGAATTTCGACATAATGAATAAATAACATCATCCCATACTTCAAATGAATTTAAACCGAGAGAATGTGAAATGTTGTTTCCCATTTTTAAGTCTGATCATCTATTTGATTAAGCGCGCTATAATTTGCCCCTTCACCTCCTTTCTATTGAAATTTAGTTTAATAATTCAAATAAAAATTTAGTTCTATTCCGTTTTAATTTATTGTAGAAGGTAAATTATTTATTTTTTAGTGAATTGAAATTAAAATATGATTTAGCAACTTTATTATTTATTTATTTCGCAACTTCATTGAATTCTAACGAAATGTTGTTTAATTATTTAATTTTATCAAGCAATCTATAATGAAGACTGTTCTTGCGAACCGTTAAAAGTTTATTAAACAGATTTTTGCAGGTATGCTTTGCTAGATAAATTTGTAGTTCATTCAATGATCTTTAAATGTTAACGTCATTAAATAGCATTCAATAATCATTAAATTATTAACAATAATCTTGAAACGTAACTATTTTATTTATAAAATACTTTTAAATAATTTATCTAAAACATTTACCTTAATATTCAGAAACGTACGCAGTAATTATTTACATTCTTCATGTCTATATACGAAGTGATTACAACATGTAAATGTTGCAGAAAAAATGAGAAATTAAAGCATTCATCTGGTTTCACTTCCCAGCCATTAATTGAAGTTTCATGATTTTTTGTGCGTTTGTCTTCCAATCCATATGTCATTAACGTAATGCAAAGTTCCTTTCTTGAAGTGGCTTCTCCTTTAATAAGTAGTTATAGAAATAATGTATATTGTTTTTAATTTCATAAGTCGCTCGCCCTGATCTGGAATACGTATGTATCAAATTTATGTTATTTATCTTCGTCCGGTTATTTTTGATGAAGGGTTTCTGAGAGAAACATTTTTCGTTACTCTGAGATATGTGCTAATCTGCGTATAAGAAGTAACAGACACGGAGTCTGTTATTTCTATTAAATATTCATTTAGAATACATCAAATACGTAAAGGCACGATTTTGTTCCTATTTTTCATTTTTTAATACGCTAACAAGGGAGCTCTTACAACTCTGAACTCCCAATTTTGAGCAAAAACATGCACATGAATCTAGCTATCAAGAAAGACATAATAGTAAAAGAATTAGCTGCTAATATTCTTCCAAATATCCAGAAAGAAAATCTTAAATATGGAGTGAAAATGATACATAGCTGATGAAAACATAATCTTCGAAAAATTAGGTAAGAATACAAAAAATTCTGGAAATAGTTTTATTGTAAAATGATGATGCCTCATACTGTAGTTATTTTAGAGCGATATACGTTGTACACACTTTACGCGATGATAAATACGGTGGCTACAGATGCAATGTATAGCACTGACAAAGTGCAGCAAGAACATATCGAAGAAATAATATATTTTATACAAAGTGCAGTTGGCAAAATAAATGCAATTACAAGTTTGAGAAATACAAGATCACATTGGCCGAGTGGGAAAACTGTCAGGCAAGGTAGTTTGAAGAATGCTGGGGTCCAATCGCCAAATATTTGGTTAGATTTCTACGATTTCAAATTACTTGAGAAACTGATCTAGCAATAAATTTTTGTTAACATGATAAGCTTCAAAATGAGAGGAAGCATTTCTAGCTGTTTTGTGCATTGCTTTATTTGCAATAGTTTCAAAGTTTTATGGAAAATTCTTTGCCAGGTTTTCAGTAAAACTTCAATCTGAACTCACCTGAAGTTTAAACGGATATGGAAAAAAACATACTATGGATAGAATAAAAAGCCACTAAATTAGCGACTAAATTTCTGTAAATAAAACAAAATAAACGAATAAAGCATTTTTAGCTATCAAAGGCAAATATTCTATCGGGATTGTCAAGCTTTACGAATTCTTTGCTTCTGAAAGACTTGAATCAATAAAATATTTTCCCCTTGCTAAGCATCGCAATCTGTCCTTTGAAGTTAATTTTTAATCACATTCCTTGCTGATTTTTTATATTAAATTCTATACATTTACGTTCTATCAAATGTAAACCGTTTTACATACATCACTATTTCACATACATTTCGTGTTTTTGCAAGTTGCAAGTGAATTTATTTTAACTTACAGTCAAGTTGATTGCTAAATCAAAAAATTAAAGATGTATTAAATTAAACGTTTCTAAACAATGACTTTATTTGAAGGAATAAATTCATAAAATGCTATTTGTTTATTGTTTCAACATTACGCAGCCGGCTACCCGAAATTAGCAGATTTCACCAAACAAGTTATTTAAGTGAAAAATCTGATTTTGGACCTTTTAAAGAATATGAAAGTTATGGTTAATAGTAATAGCTTCGTCATAGAATATCGTTAATAGTAATAGCTTCGTCATAGTTCTAATAGAATTGCTTCGTCGATTCTTAAAATGAATTAGGTAACACACATGCAAATGACACATACAAATGTTCGGCAAATAGTGAATCTGGGAAAGAAAAAACGCCTCACTGGATTACAAGAAAAGAATAAAATTCCAGAGTAGAATAAGACAAATATTATGTAACTTCCAATATGTCTAAAATAAGTGTAGGGGGTGACAAATTTGTAGCATTTTTATTACTTCATGAAACAACACTAAAAACCTGGTGATGGCAGAAAAATAAAAGAAATGGAAGCTTTTTTAATGTAACGACTCGTATTTAACATACCCAAAGGGAAAAATATGAAACTATGTCTGCAGCTAGTCCATTTGTCGTAATTGCAACTCATTTCGAACTACCTGCGACTAACAATTTTATCCCTAATTTATATAATTATCCCTAATTTATATTTTTTCCCTAATTTATATATATATACACACACACATATGTGTGTGTGTGTATGTGTGCGCGTGATATTTTTTATGCGTAGTTCGTGCTATGCTATCCCTAGGTATTTGAGATACCGCACAATTTTGATGTTTCTGCCTAGGAGTTTGATGCCTGAACGACGAGTTGGACTGGTACCTCGTCTGGGAATTATTATGGCTGATGATTTTTCTATGGAGATCGTGAGTTTTAATTTATTGCATGTGATGGTAAATAAGGTGCAGGCCTCTGTATTGTTGCGTTACAGTTCTTCCCTGGTGCGTCTTCTGACGAGCAGGGCTACATCGTCTGCATAAGGCAGTGATGCTTGTATGCGGTGGCCATTTGGTTTCAAGGACTGAATTGAAGGTGAGGTTTCAGAGTATCGGCCTGCCTAGAATCCGTGCGGACAGCCTCTTTCTTATGCCTTGGCTGTTGTACCGTCGTTATTTACAGTCTTGAGAGGGCAGTTTTGAAGGAAACTATTGAAGATGTTGAAGAGGTTGGAAGGGCAGTGTGCTTCTCTGAGTATGCGAGTGAGTGAAGGTGAGGATGAGCACACGAATCTTATTGCTTGGTGTCTTAAAGCGTCGTAGGATAGTAAGTAGAGGTTTAGCAGTCTACTTGAAAGTGGATGTACTTATGGTCGGAAGCACTCTCCTCATCTAAGATGGTCCAGTTTTGGATGATGGATGCTATGTTGCTTGCGGATGTGATGAGATTTTGCCAGCTCTCTCAGTAGGTTCTATCGTAGGTCGGTGGTGCATTTGGTACGTTAAGTAGCTACATGTCTTGGATTGCTAGGAAGTCTTCGAGTTCTTGTCCTTTCTTGGTAAGAGAGGATACTTTTGTTTGGTTTCCTGTACGTTGGCGATGGCGTTGCTGATGCCCTTCGTAAGGGAAGATTAAACAGAGGCAGCAATGATTTGTATGTTATTGTTACGAGTAAAATAGCGATGCAGTCTCATTTGAGTGTGATGACCAGAGGGTAGCAAGAAGAATTGCAACAGGCGATAATTGCTCTCTGTGAGCTTGATCATTCTTACCTGCTTGTGACTGAAAAATTTTCCAGGCTATTGGAAGGTTGGCTACAGGACAATCTGTACAGTATAGTTCCTGTATGAGAAGAAGGTCCAGGTTGTGGGTGATGACATGCTGAACCAGTTGGGAGGCAACTGCTTGAACTCTTTGTAAACTGATTTAAGCACAGCGTATTGTTCCATTTGTCTTGGGAGTGTCTGGGATTGCTGTGATATTGTGGTTTCATAGAAGGTACTGCATTTACGTCTGTTGATGTATTGTTCATATGTTGGGCAGATGACATCCGAGGCTGGATGGTTGCAGAGTGATTTGCTTTTGTGCGGTAGTTGTAATCCGCACAGTTGATGCAAGTGGCCTTTTGAGATTTGCAATCTCTGATGCTGTGATTGTCTGAGCACTATGAGTAATATGCTTTTTTTGCATCCATTTTGGGTATGCCCGAATACGTGGCAGCGGTAGTAGCGACAGGTTCTACTCGTGGGATTCTAATTATTGTCAATCTCGTTTTGACGAAATCTCGACTCTGCGTACTTTGGAGTGCCTTGGTGAGCTTTTCGAGGTCTTGTTTAGTGGCACAGTCGACTACTAGTCCTTCCTTCTGGATGTTACGAACCGTCGCGATTTTGATGCCCAATGAGGGTAGTGAGAATTGCGCGCTCAACTTCTCTTTGAATTCCTTTTTGGTCGTTCTGGTGTCCTCTTTCGGATAAACAAGCAGAGTGTGCTTGTAAGATTGTGAGGTCACTTTTGCGTATGTACGCGTGATGCTGTAAGTAAGCAGAATAGTTGAGACAGTGGGTGGTGAGGTGGCTAATTCCTGATCTGTGTTAACTTCTGAGTCAGTTGTTGTTGGTACGGAGGACGGTGCTCTCAGTGCCAAATCTCGGAGAGCTTTGAGAGTTGTTGTTAACTGCTCTCTGAGATCAGCAGGTAACAGGAACCGTTTGTTCCTGATAAGTGTACCAATGGCTTTTGCTTCTTCAATAAGTGAATTCACTTTGTCGGCGTAGCTATGGTGGTTTGATTTGATGAAGATAGCTATGTCTAAGTTGCTATGGTGCAATGAATTGTCGGTTTCTATCATGATACACTTGTGTGCTTAGAGCTGTAATTAAGTTAAATATGAGTCACAAAAATGAAAAAATAATAATCATAGCACATGGCCAATGCAATGAAAATATTTGATTTACCTCGCAAAACACTAATAAACGGAGTAATTAAATAGAAAAATTGCAATCAAAACATTGTAAACATATTATACTACCAAATCCTTAAGTATACATGATATATTTATATGATAAGAATTGTAATTAAACACATAAAGTTCATGAAATTAAAATAATGAACAGATAAATGGCGAATGCCGTCGTCGTTGTTGTTGCTTTGCGCAGTAATGGCGGACGTCCGCAAAGTTTCAGAAAATGAATATTTATAAAATGGTATAGTCACAACGTGACTTTAAGAAATATTGAAGCTATTGTTGAAACGCATTTATAGAATTGAAGTACGTAAAGAGCCTACCTTGGCAGTAATAACCGCTGCAAATCTGTTGTATGGTATCCAAGTTATGAGTTTCTATGCATTTAAGATAAATTTTTTGGACTTGGAATTTTTTTTTGAAGAAGCATACAGCACTTGACATTTAACCCTAGTGGGGTACCACGCGGTTTCAGGGGGACGGGATGCCGTTGAGGGTGGTACAACTACCGTGATTTTTGCAGAACGTGGTAAATACAGTAAATTGCTCAGAACTTTCGAAAAAAACGTCATAGATACTTATAAATGGTATTCACGTGTAGAACAAAGCTTTTTACACTGGCACATATAAAATAATCACTTAGCGCGGCATATTTTCCACAACTTATGTCACGTGTTATAGGAGCGCAAAATAGATTGACACTACTTTCAATCTAACGTCGCTAACATCATTACAGGAAGGTAACAGCCTGCTTCTCTTAAAACTTTATCCATGACGAATCTTAGTAAAATGTCAATGGAGATGTTTCTAAAATCATTACCTTGCCTGACGTTTACATCGCAAAGCTATAAGGTATTTCTCCCGCCTTCTTCGCATGCCTTCGTGGTGTAGTGGTGAGCACGCTCGACGTGTAACCGAGAGGTCCGTGGTTGGATTCCCGGCGAAGGCGTTCCTCCTTTTTCATCACCCATGCTTTCGAAATAAACTAATGCTTCTACAAGTGGCGTCCGAAATAAAAGGTGGTGAATGATGATTCTCCACCACCACGATTTGGCGATTGAGGCCCCTAATCCCCAGTCGCCCTTTAAAAAGGGGAGTATATAATTTATTTCGAACACCTTCTTCGCATGCCATCATGGTGTAGTAGTCAGCACTCTCAACGCGTATTCGAGAGGTGCGTGGTTCGAGTCCCGGCGAGGGCATTGCTCATTTTTCATATCTTCTGCTTCCAAATTACCTAATGACTCTACAAACCAAAAAAATGAAGACAAACGTATCCTTAAGAGTGGTAAAATTCCTAGTGCATTGTAAAGTTATCAATATATTTCTATAAGTTGCACTTGGTGTAAAGTAGCAGATTTACTCATCTCTAATAAACTCCTTTTTCATCTGGAAAGATATAAGTGTATATCTGACAGCAAACGCGTTTTAGAAAAAATCGGAAAACGAAAATGCAGACTTACCGAATTAGTTAAAGATAACTTTCAACATAAAAAGAGCTCTTGGCTGTATTTATTGACTTTCAAATTCCCTTTGATAGATCATGACTAGAAAATCTTCTTAAGAAGAACATAACTTGGGAATACGTGGAAATATGCATAGTTCATTAGCATATGGAGAAATATGTTTAGATTAAGTTATTCCTTGTTCAGTGATTTACTATAACTAGGACGCAGTATCTCCTTTTAGATAAAGTTATAAGCGGCTGCTTCACTGCTCAGCATTAATTTGGATCCTGTTCAACATCATGATCAGCAATTTAGGTTCCGAGAATTATGAACGTAAGTAATGCAGTGGAGGTTCCTCTGTTCGGCTATGTTTTGCTACTAGATCCATTGATAGGAATGTATAAAATATCTAGAATTCGCTTAATGAGGCCTTGATTGTCTTTTATTACGGTTATTTGAAACTATTTGAAACACTTCAGAAACGTGACGATCTCTAACCAAAATATATAACCTGCTCATCTCAGATTAAAACTCAAAAAACATGACTGAGATTTTACTGATCTGGACTTCATCAAGCATTTAGTCGTCAGGTTTGATGTATCTGAGTATAAAAGAAGTTCTCCGTTTAAACCTAACATCTATCGGAGATATATCAATATAGTCACCGATAATCTGCAGATACAAAACTTTAAGATGGCTACGTTTGCTGTAACTGCCGGAGGATATCCTCTTGCAAATTGGTTACATATTTACAAGGATAAATCGATTGCAAATACCATCAAAGAGCTTTTAGTAAATTCCTCAATAGTCGTAATGGAGAACAAACTTCTCTCTTTCTTTAGTTCTTGAAAAATTGTCGGAAGAATAGAGTCAAATACTGTTATCTTTATTGACTTTCAACTCACATTAAGGGACTTTCTTCTGTGTCATTTCGTGGTAAAAAATCGTTTTATCTACATCAAATGTTTCTTGGCTCTCTTTCGGAAAATGGGTTACACGTTATTTTGCAATGGATCTTCAGCCATTGTGGCATGACTGGAAATGGTACGGCAGGGATTTTGGCGAAGGCTGACTCAGAGTTACCTCAAACACATGCTTTGTTTATTTTTCAGGTGTTAAGAGACTAATTAAAGTTAGCATAAATCAGTATCGGAGAAACCTTATTAAAGAACTGGCGTGGGAGTAGTCCTGGAGTTCCTTATTGAAACCTCCATTCCTTATAATGTTTCCACAGCTATGGGTGCACCACATATCATTTTCAGAACTAGCCATTATTATTTGCCACATAATGAAGCAAAAAATACCTAATGTACAAATCGTTTAAAGACATTATTTTCAAATATTTAAATTTTTGTGGGAAATATTGTACAGACCTTATTTTATTCTAACCAATTATTTTTAGTTTGACTTAATTTGATTTTTCCTCCTGATTTCCATTTCCTGCCGGAATGTAAATTTCTGTGACGTAGTATGCAAACTCTAAGTGTGTTCAGAAGCAGTATTTAAGCTGTGTTTGTGAGAGTAGTAGTGGAGTTAGTTCTGAGTTTATGTTGAGTGTTTGAAATAGCTCTTTAGTTTGTGTTAGCCACCTTCTTCAGATTATATTGATATTCTAGGTTCAGCTTTGCTGTGTGCAGTTGATTTAGCGGTTTAGATAACTAAAAAGCCGGTCGTTTAGCCATCCTAAATTATTGCGATTTTACATTTTTATTTTCTGTTAAAATTTATTTAGCCACAAGTAGTGATAAATTATGAGCACCGAGTGCATGCGTCTTGTTTCATTAGTTCATATAAAAGGGTTATTTAAATCTTCATCTGTAGTATCTGTTCTTCAAAGACATAGCGAGAATTCGCTACGCAGTCTTTTCACGTAGGGTATACAATTTATGCTCCCAAAGAGACATAGACTCTACAACTATTTGCATAGGACGAATAGTTTTGAAAAAAATATTTTTTGTGTTAAATTGAAATAATTATAGATTTTCTTAAATATAATGAATAAACATTAATGTTATAAAATCTCTTTGAATTCCTAAATCGTAAATACATTAAAGAATATAAACATTTTTCCCAAACTTGTTACAACTAGTCCCGAGTTGCTCTACTTGATATAAATCTGAATTTTTTTTAACGAATTCTTATGGTTTTTATAATCTAGATATTAACAATTTTATCATAAAATGTGAGTTATATAAAATTGCCGGATCACATTTTAAGCTAAGTTTGGCGAATATTTAAAAATGTTTTTTACCCAACATTTCTTGTAATCCAAACAGGCATTTATTCATTTTAAATGAAGTGAGAAAATTATAATGAATGAAGCAAAAAATAACCTAACGTTCATTTAAATGCATGGAAATTGATATACCTAATATTGTATGAATAACTGAAAATTACTTTTCAAATATCATTTATAAATAATTATAACTAGCGGAAGTATTCGATGCCAGTTAAGTTAGACTGAGAGTAATGCATCTAACAACAGAGAGAAATGATACTACTGTAATTCTTCTCTAATAACGATGCCAAAAATACGATTCATAGTCATACATTTTTCAGTCTGGAACCCACACAAAACATATGGGACCCATATAAAAAGTTTCCATAGAAAAATAAACTAATTCTCTCTTATAATATCAGTAACAATGGCACATACTTTTTAATGATTTTCGTCTTTCTAATCAAATGGTCCTAAAAGCTCAAATTCCTTTCAATATTTCACCTATATTTCATTTTAGTCGAATAAACGTGGCAAAAAATTGATCATAATTGATCAGAAATCAATAACACGAACAAACAAACAAACACACGTATTTCTTTATATATATAGAGAGAGAGAGAAAGATTTCGTAAAACTTCTAAATTTTTAATTAACAGACTCTACGAACTGAAAAGTGAGCAGTAGCAACAATAAAGTATTTTTATCTCCAACGCGCGAGACTGTTGCCACTGGGAAATATGAGTGCGAAAATTAGCGCTTTCAGAGTTTTTAATTAATATTTCGGCTGATTAAAGTCGTAATAAGATGGGAATTGTCGAAATGGCTCCCGACGAAGTTTTGGAATCGGGAATAATGTATTTAATGCTTGGCAATGCTAATTTTATTTCGTAATAAAAATTAAGAATTTTTTATTAACAAACTCCTGGATTTGAAAACGAGCAGTGGCAACAACTCTCGAAACAAAGCAGATTTTCATCTCCAGCTTGCGAGACTGTTGCTACTCGGCAAAATGAGGGCGAAAATTATTCTTTTTCCGAGTTTTTAATTAATATCTCTGATTTTAGCTAATCTTTGGGAGAAAAAAGTGGACGTCGAACTTTTCCAGGACCCACAAAAGAATTGTTGAAAGTTTAGTGATGATAGCTATAGTAATGGCTGAGTTATTAGAGGACAAACCAACAGACTTTCTTCTTTATATATATATTAAGGCAATGCACATTCATATTTCAGGTATAAAACCATTTTGTCTATGAGAAGTTGGCGCTTAAAATTTATGAATAGTCTTTGATACTTTGTCGTTATTCCAGTTTCAGAGCATACTTTTATGTGTTATTATTAGCATTTTATCGAAGCCCGAGTAGGAAACTATGCATTCGGATTCTGAAATGTATATTCAAAACTGGCGAAGTACAGGAAAAAAAGAAATAAATTGAGGCCCAGCCACCGCGAATAAAATGGAATCTTGCTAGTGAGAAGCAAAACTTTTCCTCACAGAGAACTGATGTTATCCAGACATCGAGGATTGAAAGCAGCAGGTGATCTATGCGTTATAATCCGGACCTGGAAGAGAGCTTAAAAAGTTCTCCAATTAGTAAGGATTGTGAGGAGTTGTTAAATAATGACTGTATCAGATTACGCATGTAGGAGATAACTGAAGAGATTCGTTAGTCAGCAAAAATTATAAAACTAGAATGCATTACTCTAAATAAAGTGGAACTTTTTATGATTTTAGAAGTTAAATTTTACTGAGATGAAATATCCTAACATACGAATGCTGTTTATAGAAGAAATCGCAACTGCCTCAATTATCTTGCAGGTAAAAATTGGTATTATTATTGGTACTAAGTCCTTCTTTGTTTGTTTAGAGCAAGAGCAACATTGAAGCGAACTTTTAATCGCGAAACATTTCGAAAATCGTAATTAAAAGGATAGGTAATGGAAGGAAATATAATGAAAAAGGTGCGCGATTTTATTTTACTACTTCAGCGTACATTACCACTAATGGAATTTCTCTTTACTGATAGGAAATGTTATTAGAAAACAAATTTAATGCATTTAATGCAACTTTTAATGCATTCATATAAAGTTTACATTAAAAAATTACTATATTTCAGAGAACACTATTTAAGAGCATACTAAGGGATTCAGCGATTATATTGGCAAAGCAACCGATAAACATGAAATGATTTTATCAAAAATATTAAAATCTAATAGTAGTTATTAAAGTACATCATTTTAATGTTAATTATATTTACTTCTTATTTTGAGCTCTATGAATTTAAATTTTTTTATTTTTATTTCCATTTCTTTTAAAATCAGGTTTTCTCCTCATTTTTCTTCATTCACCAACACTTAGCATAAGAAAACAGATGCTTATTACTGAGTTAAGAAAGGATCCAGATAAATTTGAATTTTAAAAGAGGATTTCATTGTTGCTTTCAAACTGAGCTAAAACAGCATTATTTCAGGAAGTTGAAGATTATATCAAATACAGGTTAAACTGCAGTTAAGCAGAAAAAAGAATGTTGTGCGAACAAAAGAGTTAACCGCCCAGAATTTAAATTTGACATACAGAAATTTAAGGTAAATTAAATACATTTCATTTTCATGTAAATATGTTAAAATAGGAAATAAAAAAAACTGATGTGTACACCACATGACTTCCTTGTACCGAATATTAAATGACACGCAATTTTCTTGTATTTCATTTAAACTTATTGAATTGAATTAAATTTACTTCGTCGCTAGCTAATAAACCACAGTAGAATAAATGCACTCCTTAAAATGCACTATATTTGTTTACCTTAGGTACACTCTGGCGCTAGATATACTTAACAGCGTTACATCTCATCCATTTTATAACTCAGAAAGCACAAAAATTATATAATCTGAAGAATTATCTAATCGTTGCCACACGTTCTATAATAAATAGTATAATAAAATACTATAATAAATCTAAAACGGTGTATAAAAGAAATTAAGCAAATTAAAAAGAAACAGTTTTTCACAGACGATTCAGCGCTGCTTGCCAAATGCGCATGCGCTACTCGTAAACATTCTCATGTGTCCGAGACAGACTGGAGACGATATTTACTGCTAATACGAAACACTTATTTCCTCGAAATTCATTAGATATATATATTTCTCATTCAATTAATTCAGTTCTCCCTTCGCGGCAGAGCAAAAATACGTAAAAACTCAAAATATTTTCTTAAAAAAATTGAAATATATAGGGAAGCATAAACCATTTAAATTTTTTTTTACAATTAAAATTACAGTTTCTACGCAAAAACAAGCCATTCGGGCAGTAGGCAACAAGGCAGATTTTTCGGTGCACAAAAAATGCGTTTAATTTTGGTCTCACTCCGCAAAAACACAGTGAAGGTGCAGAAAGAATTAATTCACTATTCTGGTAAGTTTCAAATGTAAGCAAATATGGCTGCTAGTGTAAAAAATAGGCTTAGCCGCACTTAAACAACTTTTAAACTATTCATAATTATGCAAATATTGAATGCAGATTAACTAAAGTCATAAAAACTTTAACCGGAACCTAAGAACAACATAAGTCAATCATTTTTAAAGCAAACAATGCACATTTTACCAACATGTAAGAAAAAACTGAGCTGACTGAGCCGAGTAACAGAGTGGGTGTATACATATATATATTAAATATATACACTTTTGATGCAGCCAATTTCAGCCAAATAGGGCGGCCACAAGTACATGTTATAATAGTCGTATATACAAAATTTCAACGTTCTGAGAGTACTCGTTTTTCAGTTGTGCGAGATACCTACGTACGTTAGTACAGACGCCACGTAAAAAAATTCTTCTGAATCCATTTTAAATTAGTTTTATAATTCGTTTGCCGGGCGAACTCCTTTATTCTATCCTTACGTAGATATGTCACGCAAAAACATTGTTAAATTGCATTCGATAGCTGCCAAAAGGGATATTTTCGTTGAAATATGGAATGTTTTGTGATTACAATGCTTCCTTTACTTAGCACAAGAAAGTAAAAATTTAGATCTGATTTACAGTGTCTTTACATATTCCAAAACGTATATTTCTAGTAAACTTCATAAGCATATGCAGTATTTACATTTGTGTAAAACTGTGCGTAATGTTTTTAAGAAATTATTAGAGTCATCAGTATTAACGTTCCTTTCAAAGTTTTGTGTAGATTTTTTTATATATAGTTTCTTTCTTTATAAATAGTTTTTATGAAAATATTGTCCAGTATATTAATCCTTTGACTCAAATGAAAATTTTTAAGTTGCCTGTTCACCGTTCTGTCAGAACAAATAAATACTTCGACAGAGATAAGTAATTCTCATATTTACAAAGCATAATCAGTCCATCATGCTAATGAGAAACTGCGGTATTATAATTTAACAGGAGAAAAAAAGCAAGAAATTGAAATTCAGGGTTTAAGCAATATATAAATGATACTTTTATTAACGTGAAATATTATTGTTAATGGGAAAAAATCTAAGCCCTCAATCCTTAAATACACATTCAGTAATTTTGAATAGTGCAATTAAAATTTTAAAATTAGAAACAATTAATCATGATCGCGTTTTCTCAATCGTTATTTCTAAAAGAATTATCCGACAATCTATACTATTTAATATCTTTTAACAAATAAAAGTTTCATGTTAATATTCCATTTCTGTGTTTAAACATTATAAGCACAAACTGACAAATTGCCCAGAAGGGCTATTCATTTCGTTTTAGCATTTTGCGTTGGTTCACTTGTGAGGTATTTCTCCTTCCTTTCTGCATGCCTTCGTGGTGGTGTAACGGTAGCACACTCGGCGCGTATTCGAGAGGTCCAGATTCGAGTCCCGGCGAGGCCATTGTTCATGTTTCATGTGTCCTGCTTAAAAATGACCTAATATCTCTATACACTATTAACGGCATTTCACTTTTCAAATTCTTGCTACCAAATATTAGAGCTATGCATTATATTTAAAGAAATTAAATTAGGAAGAATCTGCGCAAATGTACGCATGCTTCTCGCATTGTGAAAAAAATACCTAGAGACTACAAAACGGTACCTAGAGACATCAAATTTTGAATAACATAGTCCTCCACTCCAAGAGGGGCATCTGAAAGCTCGAATTTCGAATATGGAATTTGCTTTATTATGTATTTCATATTTTGTAAAACTTAAACGAATTTTTGTTTCACAAACTCAACGATTTCAAAGCGAGCAGTAGCAACACTGTGCTGGGGAAGGGAATTTTTTCTCCAGTGCGCGATAGTGTATAGTCAAAATTCTAAAGATATGCTATTTTTAAATCATTTTATGATATTACTGCTGATTTGAATTTTATGGTTTAAATTCGAAGAACATGATAAGGTAACACACAAAACGTTAAAAAAACGATATTCAGATATGTTTTCATTAATTTATATTTTCATATCGTAATAATTATCTTGTGAAATGCAAAATTTCGCTCATGTAATTATCATTTACATTAAGTTCGCAATAAACAATGAAAAATCGTATTTTTGAATTTTCAAGAATAATCAAAATTGGCTTTTCTAAAAGAGTATTTTGCTCCCATAGAACTGTATTAGTAAAACAGTTGATTTCGTATTTATCTGACCAGGTTTAGTTTCGGTTCCACGAACCTGAAATGGTGAATATATTGCTTTAGTATGAAATCGTGTGCACCGTATAAAGAAATATGAGTATGATATTAAATATTAAATACATACACGTGATATGTAAATTCCTTTGCATATTAGCACAAACCACTTATAATCATTAATGCTAACAAAAAGGAGTTGTTAAGTAAAGAAATGCACGCAAGGAGCGTGTTACAAACTTTAAATTTCAATAAACGTATTCCAATAGAATAGTCAATGTCATGCATGCAAAAGCATCAATACAGGAACTATATATGTTCCGCATTACACTTATTTAGAAATAAAGCGCATGTGCATATAAAATAATGCATTCTAAAACTTCATTTTAAGTGTGCATATTAAATCTAGTTACAGAAACTGGATGTTTACTTCGCATTCAAAATTATCAAACTCCTTTTTCCGTAAGATTTGTGCTTTATTTGCAGTAGGAGAAGATTTTAAAATACCATAATGAGAAGAATTTGAATAATGTTTTCTTTTTTTTTCATTTTATTTAAATGCGGAAATGTTAACACGTGGAATATCAGATTCAAAATCAAATGCACTGCCCGAGCATTTATTCGTAGACTTATGCCATTTACCTCCCTTGTGAAAGTTGTGTCCTTCCTGAAGATTATAGTCCTGATGATAGGGCTATGGAAAATTAGGGAACAACATTCTTTTGTTATAAATATGACAAATGATCTCGTGCTTGGAAGTGCAGATTTCTCGGTTACGTGCCGGGATTCTTTTTCCGTTTGCCTAGTGTTAATTCCGTTTTCCTGGGGAAGTATGTCTGATTCTATAGTTTTGTAAATTATTGTTTTTAGCCTTCGCTCTAACTAGAAGACGCATTCTATTACTTTTTCCTTTGATATATCCATAGATATACTTAAAATGGGAAATTTACATTAATTGAAATATTAAAAAATAATAAACCAGAAAAATATTTGCAAAATGCTTTGGCTAAAAAATTTTGAACACACGTAAAAGAAATATATTTTATCGGAACTGGGATTCCTGTGTTTGTTTTAAAGTTAAAACAAAGCACTAGGCAACAGTGCTATAGATTTTGTTTTTATGAAAATATTTTATACATATTGCCTTCCTAATATCATTCCACTTCATAAAGAAATTTTTGATCTAAAATGATTGATGATGATTACAGGTGCGAATTATTCGAAAAGCTAAATTTCCTGAGCGTGTAAGGTTTTCTTTGCTTAGAGTACATGTAATTAAAGAAATCTTAACATAATCGAATCTGTTTCGAAATAGATATGTATATCGAGCAACATTACCGGCAACATAAATATGTATTGGCATTTGCTTAACTGATATGTTAATTAGATTACTAATTTATATGATTTTAGTTTATGTATTATAAGTACAGAAAAATGCTTTCATAAACTAATGATTTCTGAACGAAACTTTAGGGAAAACAACTTTCGCTTTTAAATTTGTTTTTTTAAGACCAACCATATTCATTATACTCAGGTAAAAATATTACATTCGACAAAATTCTTATATAGGTAACAATAATTTATCGTTTATGTTAGAAACATAAAATTTCGTGTACTACTTCGTAGTTTATGTCAGGTTTAACTTCCATTTTTGTTATCGTCAGAATTATTTGCTGTTTTGAATTTCAATTTTGAATAAGTCACAATCTGCAAGCTTAGTAAAATAATTAATCAACTTAATACTAGTTGTCGGGAACTAGCTGTCGTGCATTTTTGCAAATTCCATTCTAATAGACTGCTAGCAACATTTTGAAACTTTTAATAACCATTCTAATTTTTTGCATTTACTGTTCGTTTTCAGATTTATTAATTCAAGAATACTGAAACAGCTTAATTAATAATTAATTGCTTAAGATTCATGAAATCAAAAAATAATTATTCTCATGCATCCACTGAACTATCAGCTTAGAAATAAATGCAAACATTTTCCATCAGCATCGGAAAAGTAAAGAAGTGTATTAGGACCATTATGTTTCATTATATGATGCTAGTTCCTCTGAGAGGAAAATAGGAAACAGAAGTGAACTGTTTAAATGCATAATTTTTACGTTTGAAGTCCAAACAATAAATTTCCTTATGTTAAAACTTGCATGCTAACAGAGCCACGCTTCATTTCTCCAAAGACAAGCTTGTCTGTTAAGGAACGTTTAACTGAACTTATAATATTTTTACTAATTTTAATGCTTGATTTAAGTGAACGAACAGTATTATGCATAATCATTACCTTCAGAATAAGATATCTTAGAAACAAAGACATTTTTTAGAGCGGGAAATAAAAATAAAAAAAAAACACATGCATATATTTATGCACTGACTCGAAATGCCTTCTTTAGTATAAGAAAAGTAGAGATGCATTTAATAGTGTGCTTTAATGAAGATATTTCTTGTTGAACATATGTGTAGAAAGCTTCAGAGATTCCAGGCAATGCTACAAGGGAGAAGCTACAAAACCCATTTTATGAATTTTAAACAATAAGGTAAAAATAACTCAGGAAGTTGTAATGCTTAAAAATCAAACTGAACGTAAATGTTAAGGTATATAGCATGATTATGGCGCAAGGAACTTAAAAGAGAAGGAAAAAGTAATAACTGATTGAGCAACTTATTTGTGTTTTCATATTTTTTTGAAAATGAGACTTTTCATCATTGTGTACATTTTTGTGAACTTTTGTACAACGAACAACTTGAAAGTTTATTTTATAGCATTATCTATTAAATGAAACCAGTAAACGTGTTTAAATTCTTTTTTAATGAGAACTGATTTATTGAGTCACAGATTTTATTTAAATATGTGCTGCATTTTCAAATTATCTGGTGCTCAAAAATCTTTAAAACTTCCTGAGTTATAGATCAATGGCGTCCAACCGATTTTGGCTTAACGACTACTTTCAAATTTCTGCCGTGCAGATGTTGTTTTGTGTTTGGAAAATAAAACTGTCAGGAAAATACGGGATTATACTGGATGATGTTTTATTTCTAAAAAATAAAATGAAGCAAAATCTGAAAGGTTTCAGATTTTGAATTACATACAAAGGGGCGTTTTTTTTTTTTGACATTTTGTGTGCTACCTTTATTTATTAAATATCATGTTCTCCGCACTTAAACCATCGAATTCAGTTCAAGAGCAATATCGAAAAATAATTTTAAATTGAGCACATCTACAGAATTTCCAATACAGATTCTCACGAGCTACAGACAATTTTTTTTTCTGTAAAATGTTGCCACTGCTCGCTTTGAAATCCTTGAGTTTGTCTATCGAAAATTCGTTAAAGTTTTACAAAATATGAAATCGATAATAAAACAGATTTCAAATTTAGGCTTCCAGATACCCATATTCGGGTGGTTCAATATTCAAAATTTGATGGCTCTAGGTACCGTTGTTTTATCACAATGCGAGAAACATACATACATTGATGTAGATGCTTCATTATTTTTAAGTCCTTTAATTATAATACAGGGCGACAATATTTGATGGCAACAGTTTGAAAACTGAAACAAGGCTTTTAGTGAATCAACGCAAAATGCCAAAGCGAAATTAATAGTCCTTCTCGGCAAATTGCCCCTTTGGACTAAAAATTAGTTCGAACCTACAAAAATTCAAGAAATTCTACTAATAAAGCGCAAATGTAAAGTAGGTTCAAATTAATTTTGTTTCAAATTGGAAAATAAAGAAAAAAAAGTAGCTAGCAACAAACTATTTACTATTAAAAGACTATGTAACTGTTAAATTGTTAAATATCCAAATATCTCATGAAGTAAGTACTGCATTAAGTCATTCATTTGCTATTAGTTAGAAATTTAATTATCAATTATCTCTGACATTTTGTTAAAATTTGGTGTATTTTTTCTGATTTAACACACGCCAGCAACGCATTTCGGTACTTGCGTTTTAGAATTTTAAGTTGTGAAGAAGCCTAATCACAGGAGTATGTTGATTTACAAACTGTTTTCACAGTTGTTGCACACCTACGATGCTTTCATATTTAACATAGTTTATTAGCTTAAAGGCGTTTATTTTCTGTGCTTCCGAGAGTTATGTCAGTACGAAAACTAATAATCTCTAATTCATCCTAAGATTTGTTAATAAAAGAAAGATTTTCCATTGATGAAGTCAATTCTTTTATGTGTAATTTCAAGAAAAGATATTTTCGAACAATAAAATGGTTTCCAAAGAAAACGTGTCTTGGAACCTTCTTTTAAATTCGGAGCTAAAATGACAGAAAGTTTTCACCATGTTTATATGGATCATACTCTAAGAATAAATTCTGGGTCATCAAACAACGCCGAAGAATTCTTAGTAATTTCAGGAAATTTTGCTTCCCTTCCAAAATTATCCTTTGCTTTCTTTCCTTGTAAGTCCAGGGCTGATGTCAGTACCTCTTTCTCTCGTGTTCTCTTCATTTGCACTTCTACCGTCTCTGCCCGAAAATCTGTCCTCGCACCTACCGACTTAAAAAAAAATCAATCTCAATATCATATTCTCCAACAAATCCCTGACCACATAAAACCAAAGACTATACGTTTTAATTATGTGTGCGGAATCTCAATGTCACGCTGACTGAGAGCTCACAATGCTGACCTTGTACTAAAACGAGTATCGTCTATATAACTAAGTAATCTGTACCACCGAAAATTTGTCTTTCTTAAAAAAAGGCCTCTCCGTCCAGAAGCTAATTTGCGCTTCTGTATCTAACAACTCCATTAAACGTATCCCATTCAAAATTACCTGCATATGAGGCAGGTTCACGTTTTTCAACATCTCTGCGTTTTAACTCTTTGACGACTAAACCGCCCCACACGGCCCTTCATTCAACCGACCACAGCCGCCAAAAACCGGCCGAAATTGCGATCTTGTTTTCTTCCCTTCCCTAAGGAATGCAGTAGCAGGTACAGTTTACTGCAGATAGCTTGTCCTAAGAGGTTTAATTGTGGTTTCTTATCTTTAGGTTGCGCATGACATTTCGTTGTTGATTCTCTGATTTCAGTTCAAGACCTTCAGAGCAGGTTTATAAAGAATGGGGTCAAAGGCTAATGGAATCTTTGTTAGAGCGTAGAACAGATGTTATTCAAAATTTTCACACCTATTTCTGCTTTAGTGGGCTGGGAGGGGAGGAAATTGCTGTGAAACTGGAAACGTATTTCGGGTGCTTCGGTATTTTAAGGATACAAGTTAGCGAAGGGTTTGGATTTCAAAGAGTGAATTATATTTTAGAGCTGTTCTGTTGATATTTGGGTTATTTATCTCTCTGAGCTTTAGCATCAGAGATATTACAGATCTTCGTTCTTTAAACTTCATTAAACACGTTTAAACACAATGTTCTTTAAACATGTATTCGACACCCGCCTTTCGTTTTCGATCAAATTTCTTTTCTACGCCTGTTTGGTGCTCGCCAGTTTGCTAATCCTACCAGGTATTGGTCATCTTTAACCTCACATTCTTTACACCAGCTCTAATCCGCCAGATCTCTTGCCGTAATTGCCCACGAATATATCACCATAGTTCGTAAGCTACTTTCGGCCGACTTGCTACTTTAATACTTCACTAATTCTAATAATTTTTCGAATATCCCAGATTTCCTCAATTCTGCGAAATTCTGCCCCTGCGATCGCAGTTGTTGCTTAACAATTGTTTCATGATTTCACTATCCATCTCTCCTCCGCACAATAACCTCATAAATTGAATTTTCTTTAATAAGAGCAATTTAATAA
>KK114196.1:774261-801334 GCA_000611955.2 Stegodyphus mimosarum | reverse complement strand
CTGCGTTGAGTAAATAAATTTTCTAAAGTGAATATTTGTCACATACGAAATACATTGGGAAAGAGAAAATTAGTTATATGTTAACATCGGACTAGGAATTAAATTTCATATATAAGCATACGGTATTCTAATTAATCCAAAATCAAAACATGTATAAAACTTTCTTGGTAATAAGTTATGATTTTTTAGTAGAATGTAATCAGAACATGCAAATTTGGTAATGAAATATTCAATTCAGTCTTCAAGATGTTACTAAAAACGCAATAAAGATATTTGTGTGTTAGTAAAATTCAGCTTAAAATGAGCAGATAGAGAAAAATATGGCTTTCTTCAAATGCTCGCTTGATACGTAATACAATAAGTTCAATTATAACGCTAGTTCACCAGTGCAATACAGGTGATTAATTGTTCCATTTGAATATGATAAAGAAGTAATTTTTGAGTCAAAGAGAAATAGTTTTGGAAAACAATGATTCTTATTCTCCTTCAAGTAATTTAAATCAAAGAGTTCTAAAAGTTGATATTTCTCATGAAGATTAGATATTGATATTTTCTTAGATATGTTCCGTATGGAATTAGTACAAATTGTTTCTTAAAGTCAGTGATAATGCAGGTCAGTGCTCGTGATGACAGACAAAATATGTTGCTGCTGTTGTGTTTTATCTCACTTGTTTGACAGTAACATCAGAAGAAGTCCGTGGCAAGGAGTGTAGAATTGCTTCTATCTTTGGCGAGAGGCTTGAACACCATACAGATGACAGAACGAAATGCATTGGGAAAGATAAAATTAGTAATACGTTGACACTGGATTAGAAATCAAAATTCCTAGACAAGCAAAGAATAAGCAAATGGCTCGGTACCAACCCCAATTCTAGACGTTTCCGAGGATCTCCCAGCCTTCTTCCCCTATCACCAGCCTCTCGAGAGGAATTTAGTCTTGTCACATATTTGGAGTACCTCCCATGCTGCACAGACACTATACATTTAAAAATATCCACGAATTCGCTGGGATTCGAGCCCCGGCCCTTCCGTACGGCAGTCAGCGTCGCTAACCACTATCCCGGTTGGGCAGCAGAGAAAATATTCAACTTTCATAGGGACTGAATTAAAATTTTCGTTATCTGTATCCCAAGTAGCACATGACGTAGCAAAGATATTGTAAACTGGTCTGAGAAGTTGAGGTACTGGTGACTTTTACGACGTCTTCACAGGACAGCGAAGACGTAAAATATTTGCCGTCGCTTCTGCGCAGTTTGTCGACCTCAGTGAAAGTCGTAGCCCATGATCGCTTTTTAGACGTGATCTTTCTAACCTTTCTTCACTGGTTATTAGCGTTATTGAAGAATGCGAAGAGAATAAATCTGCTCTTTCAAGAATTTGAAATCTTCAAAAGATTCATTTTTTAATTCTTCATTTCTTTATCGCATCTAACTATATTAATCTAAAGAAAATTACCCTAACAAAACACAAATGTAACATAAATTCTTTTGAAATATTAAATTTAATTAATATAAATATATGAGCTAAGTTATTCTTTAAAATTTTATTAAAAGTAATTAATATTTAAAAATTTATTTTATTACAACAAAATATTTAAAAATTGAAATAATGTTTCTTTTCCAAAAGATTGTAACTTAAAACTGAAATGCAAGAACCTATTACAACGTTAGTGAGTATAGATCTTCAGTACAAAACTGATGCATATTTTCCATTCAAATTTAAATCTTAACGCCAGAGAATGCCTCTTAGTTTATGAGCGATGGTAGTAAAATTTCAGGAATTTCTTCCAAAGTTCCTAAGGCGACCAGGAAGGAGTTCAATAAGCTCCATCCCCTGTTGCAAACAATGAAATTAGAAGAAGAATTTAAAAATAGTATATGAAAAAATACAGGTGGAAAAAAAAAAGAATAGAATTTCGGGGAAAAAAGACATAAAAAAATGTGAATAGTTTCAGATTTTAAATTACGTCCAAAGGGATTTTTTTTAACATTTTCTGTGTTACCTTTATTCATTAAATATCATGTTTTTCGTACTTAAACCATAGAATTCAGTTTAAGAGCAACATCGCAAAACAACTTAGAGATGAGCACATCTTTAAAATTTTCGATACACAGTCTAGTGCGCTGGAGATAAAAAATAATTTTTCTGTACATCGTGCCATTGCTCGCTTTGAAATCCTTGAGTTTGTTAATCAAAAATTCGTTAAAGTTTCACAAAGTATGAAATCGATAATAAAACAAATTCCAAATTTCAAATTTGGGCTTCCAGATGCCCATATTCGGGTGGAAACGTTCAATATTCAAAATTGGATGGCTCTAGACACCGTTGTTTTATCACAATGCGAGAAACATACACATATTTATGCAGATTCTTCATAATTTAATTTGTTTAAATATAATACAGGACGATGATATTTGGTGGCAACAATTTGAAAAGTGAAACAAGGGTTCTAGTGAATCAACGCAAAATGCCAAAATAAAATTAATAGTCCTTTTGGGCCAATTGTCCCTTTGACTAAAAACCTCAGAAATGACAGGAAGGCAAATGAAGTTGATTGTTTCTGTATTGATTCTAGCATCGTATTTTTCATAATAGTTGGCTTTCTGAGATAGAGGTATAGATGTTCGAAGAGGCAATAATGCTCACTGATGATCAATAACGCTTAGTTTTGCTTGCATTTTAATCTTGTAGGTCAAGGCAGATTGTCATTAAGCAGTGGCAGCAACTGAAGATTTAAGTGCACAGAGCAATACTCGCTAGATATCACTGTTCAAATTTTGCCGAAATAATTTCACAGAAGAAACAGTTCTGCCCAGCAGCAAGTGGACTATGTTCGTTTTAACGCCTACCATTTGGCATCATCTCTTACGCTGGTTAAAAGAGCATAAGAACTGGATGAAAACTGAAAGGAGTAAGGTACTAATTATTGATCATAGTACACTTTAGCTCCACAAGAGATTCTGATCATCGACTTAGTATATTTAGTTTCATCAGTAGTTTTGGAGGTCAGCTAATCTGGAAAAGTATTGCCCCAAGATATCCTACCTCAAACGGTAGTGAAACAGAGAGATTTAAAGGTAGGTGTTCCATAAACGATGCGTACCACTTCAACGCTCCTTAAAAGGTGCGTTTCAATGCTAGAACAATGAGATCTCGTACGCTTTGCAAATATGAAATGGTAACTAGGCCTGGCATGAATGGTACCTGGCGACTTTCTCGCACAGGCGTGAAGATGAACGCAAGAGGAAAAGGGTGTAAAAGACCTATATTTATCACAAACTGTATAACAGAATACACATAAAGCATCGACCACGTGCGGTGAGAAAGCGATAACAATAAATTAAAAAGGGAAAGATGCAGTGCTAAACTACACAATTTAATTTAATCTAACAGACAGTCTCAGAAATGTTCACCGGCGAAATACTAACTAGACGGCTAGAATGCACAACCGCTACTAAGATTAACAACTGGAGGACAAAATAGCAAATGTGCCCTTCACTAGCGAAATCACGGTCTGTCTAACATTTTCGTTTCAACAGTTTAAGTAATCTCTTTTACCTACTTAATTTGCATCCTGGCAAGAAAACGAGAAGGGAAATAAGAGAATTCAGGAAGGCTAAAAAATTAAAGTAATTGTTAGTAAAACTAGACCATATAATAAGGTACAGCAGTCCACAGAACAGCTGATGGGAATCTAGTACTTTAACCGGTAAATGATACTGTAGAGAAAAACTTCTGATCTGTTTTGAAGGTCATAGGATCTGAGTTTATAAAGAATAACGTGGCATTTTCAATGAACTACAGTTGTGAATATGCCACTGGAAAATCAGAATGATTAGAAAGGTCGCTTTACCTCTGTCTAAATCTCAATAAATTCACTTAGGGCACTTTAGGAGCACATTTACTTCTACCAATAATTAGTCAACAGCTGAAAATAATGTGGAAGAAAGACTGGGTAACTCATCTCAAGAATCTACCAATAGCATAATTTGAAACGTGTACAAATATTGCTATTCGATGAGATCATATCATAGAAAGGTATGGTTTTATCTTTATTTAATCTCTTACTATAATGCATGCATACAGAGCAGTAAAGACATTCCTTAAGGTACCTCTGTACAGACACTATATATTATTTTTGCTAAAATATTTTCCTTATGACCTTGATATCGTTTGAGATACTTTACGTATAATATAACCATATCCAGTGTACTGAAAGTTTGAAACTGTAAGTGCAGATGACTGTTCCTTAGGTTTTTGCATCTTAGTGTAATAGCATATCAATTTCACGTCCTAATGTTTTAAAAGTATTGCGCCTCTCTGAGTATTGAAAAAAGATAATTATGAAATATTTTTATAAGAATTTTTTAAAAGGAATATTTTAAAAGGGAAAATTTCTATATCTAAAATACTACATTTAAAATGTTTCTATGAATGTAATTCTCTATTCGTGTGCAGAGAAAGATGATGAAACATATGCATTAAGTATTAATGCTTCAGAATTCTTATTATATTCTGTAATCTAATTTGCTGAATGCCTAACTTGAATATCATGTTCTCTATCGATATTATTTTATTGCATTTCTTTTTATCTATTACCTAATCAACACATAAATTAATTAAAAATAAATTCAAAAAGTGTAATTGCAATTTACGAAGTACTCCATAAACAAATTCTGCAACTGACGAAATATGCTATTAAAAGTATTAAATATCTTATAAATAAATACTTTTTAATTAATGCATTGCTAAAATTCAAGATGAACGAAAAATACAATGCTCGTAAAAGTGCACATATTTCCTAAGCATACTCTCAAACGAAATGCCTTTGTCGCGCTTTGTCTTTTATATTTGCTTTTCATTAAAAGTATGAAAATTTGTATCACAATTTAAAACATTTAGGAATAAACAGAATTTAAATGTATTGTATAAAATTTGCAGTTCATAAATGATTTAAGGATTAACTAATATATTATATTTTCCTAAGAATTCTCTCCTTTCTAATATAAACTTTAGAAAACTAAAATTCCGTATCTAGAAACGTATCATTTCATTTAAGAAAATTTTATAAATGTTTTAGAAGCTTCAGTGCTATACTAATTGCTTAATTCAAGCAAATAGGATTTTTATTTATTAACGTAAAGTAATTTCGCTACATTTTGATCTCGCATGATTTTACTTTTAGAGCAATATAACTTCTTTAATAGCAAATTACATAAAAAGTGCTAAATGTTTCCGTAAACTTATTTTTTCTTCATTTTAATGTTATTTTCTCAAAGGCCATAAGATATGAATTTCCTGGCATTTGATTTTACGTTTAATTTCTTATATAACCATTAACGAACTTTTTAATAAAAATCCCATTTTTTAATTTATAGCTTAGCATGGATCATGAAGAAAATGATTTTTCCTTCAAGAGAAGAAAGAAGTACGATTATAAGAAAGAATGTAGGATGAGAAAGAAGGACATAGATTCTTTGTTAATACTTAATAATTCTCTGTTAACACTAGAACATTGCACTTAGTATTCTATGTTAATATCTTTTCTTGGGAAAAAAATTTGCTTGATATTTTTACACAGTTTTACTTAATTTCGTTTCTCTATTTGTTTGGGTCAATCCTAATATTAATGTTTCATATTTTCTATTTATGTGAGTTTTTGATAATTTTTGGACGTGCCGCGAGAATATAATATTTTACCGTGACAACGTAGTATTCCAAAGGAATATTTCAAAATTAATACAGAATTAGTTTAGCGTTGAATTATTGTTACCTGTCCTATTCGCAATACACGAACACAAAAAAAATGATCGTCGTACATCTTTGCGAAATTTATTCTGAAGTATTTCTTTAACGTTGCATTCATGTCAAAGAGCTGGATATGTATAATAAACACAGTTTTCATAATAGGGCCAACTGCCTAAAGAATTTACTAAAAGTTTTATTACTGTGGATGACAATCTGTGATTACTTGAATTTGTAGCAGTTAAAATAAGAATTCTACTAATTAACATTTTGCAGAACAATACACAAGAGAAATATGCTATTTCAAAACGTTGTGGGGTTTCAACTATTTATTTCACAGTTCAATAATATAAAACCCCTAACACTAATAAGCGAATAATCGCTTAAGTGTGTGAACAGAGACATAAGACTCAAGAAGGGTTAACTACCCTTTATTTCTCAAAATAAAGATGACACAATCAGCTCCTAACTCAAAGCTTACAGCACAGCTTCCACTTGGGCTTGAACTTAAATTAATATGAAATTAAACTTAACTAGCTTAACTAAAGCTAACTGAAAGGTATAGCCGAAGCTATCAAGATTCTTAGTAGTTGGCCCCTAAAACGTAATTAAGTCGGTGAAGCCAATCAAGGGCCTAAAGTACGGTCGAGCGTAGCAACAGCATAGAGAGAGGTAGCCAAAGGCAAACGCGGGGTAATCAAGAACTCGGGCTCTCTAACGTAGTCGGTGAAACATCTACTTTAGTAATTAACTCTTACTTATTTGCATTAACCGCGTTTCTGAAAATAGAAAAGGGCGACTGCGGTTTGGGGGACCCAATCGCCAAATCCCGGTGGTGGAGAATCATCATCCACCACCTTTTTAGTTCGGGCGCCAGTGTAGAGTCTTTAGGATTTTTATTTAAAGCAGGAGACATGACAAATGAGCAAAGCCTTCGCAGGGAATCGAACCGCGGACTTCTCGGTTACGCGTCGAGCGTGCTGACCGCTACACCAGGAAAGCGTGCAAAGAAGGCGAAAGAAATACCTTATAATCTTACAGATGTACAACATACACGATAAGCAACGAAAACTGTCCACGTCTTTAGAAGTTCAATGTTGATCGCTTTCTTTTAGTATCCGCAATGCCTGCCACACGGCGCGCCAAGTCATAATCAAGTTTATCCCAAACTCGGTATATCATGTAAGCTGTAGGGGCGTGCCGTAATTAAATTATTTTATTACAAAATTCTTAAATGGATGTCGATAACGGCTGTAATAATGCAAGATTTGACTATAGGAGCGGTCAAGGATGAAGGTCGTTACTTTTAGTTGCATCACATGTCATCCAATGCTGTGAAAGAACACAATTAAGAACACTTGCACTTTCCTTTGAATATGAAGAAGAATTATAGCCTTTTCTTGCATGTAACCATCACACTTGCTACTTATAGGGCTTAACAACTTAACAACTTTCTTACATGCCTAGAACAATTGTTGTTTGAGAAAAAGTAAAAAACCGTTCCTCGTGCTATACTACAGAAGAAATCTGACGTTTTCAGATCCATGCTGCTCAGCTTTTATAAACAGTGCCCGAAATTCACACTGCAACGTAGTCTTACATCTAGGCCTCAAACAGATACATAAGGAAACGTTCTTTTACTGTGATGCGATCATTGAAACTTATTTTTATCCTTTGTTGAGCCTGGGATTTTCAGCCGTTAATCTCCAGAAGAGGTCGCTAGACAGATTAAGTAGGTGTGATGTGGTGGTGAGTGATACAGTATCTGACTTTGCGGGCCTGGAGAGACTCCTAAAACAGGCCTTAAATGTTCTTAACACCTGGACTTATGACAATAACATGGTCGCAAATACTGATATAACCGTCTTTCAATTGTTTTTCCTGAGTGCAAAACATCACGACACCCACCTTCAGTTTAATGACAAAGACCTGAATGGAACTTTCAGCCGTTGATAAAGGATACGTCAGATCAAGACTATTGAAACGTTTAGATGGTGTTACTTGGGGCTCAAACCAAGATGTCTTGTGTGCAGCCTATAAACGTTATGTTCGCAGTGTTGCTGAATATAGAAACGAGGCTTTCATAACCGTCTCAGACTCTGTTAAAAACAAGCTTGATCTATTCCAAAAACAACAAGTTGCGATTGATCACTGGTGACGTTAAATCAACCCCCATAGTTACTATAATTGTAACTTCAGACTGAACTAATTGTTAAGTGAAACAAGCCAAAGGAGACCATAAACCTCGCTGAAAATATCTTACGGAGAAAAAATAACTTTGTAAAGACTAGTAAACGAAAGATTAAAAACTCACAGTTCCTTCCTTTCTACTATCCACGATCCGTATGATACCCATGATATTCCTACACCCAGTTACCAGGTTTTTGCTCAGGAATTAAATCATGTTGTAGATGTAAACCATGTTGGAGGGTCGTATGGATCTTGTTTGGAATGTCAAAAAACAGCTCTCTACAAAGTGAATTAAAAATGCTGTTCTGGCTACTATATATAGTAGGTATCCTCTTAATGATTGCCTCCATGTGTACACTGATTGTTCGGCGGCAGAAGGCGTTATAAAAAACGCCGGCGCTGGATCATATCTAAGTACTTTCAATATTAGCTAGTTGTATTTTTAATGTTAGCCTTGTCAGGACTTAGCGTTCTGTGCATCTTTTTTGGAAACATTGTAAATTCTGTAAAGGGTTCTTATCCTTACGTTCTAAGTCCTGAACTGGAACAGGGAGCGGAAGGTACGCTATGTTCTGATGTATCTGCTGGCCTGGATAATAACTGCACGTGAAGGGATTTGAAATCCTCTTTTATTCAATCACTATTAAATACAAACCTCCCAATTCGGGAGAGATACAGAACGTAACAGACCACACTTTGGTCGAACTTAACAATCAAATAAATTTAAATAAATTAAAATAGAACTTAAATTAAACTTTGCTTCGCAGAGCAATTCGCGGAAGTTGGCCTCTACCGAAAAGGGTGCGTAGCAAGGTATACTAAATACTACCGCACTTTAATTTATTTTACAATGCAATCACGTAGTAAGCACTATGGCTTATAAATTTAAACTGCTAGCTGGTCAGGCGAACGTTGAGCAGCGTGACCGTGATCTGAGGCAAAGCTCTCACACACCGAGAGGTTTCTACCTCTGGCTTAAATAGTGCTTGGCTGAACTTCAAAAATTAGCATAAGCTAAAAACGCGCGCTTCTTCTGACAGGAAGTTGAAGCAGAGAGGAGATAGAAAAGATTTAAATTAAAATAAACTTGGTTAGTTTAACTAAAACCTTACATACTTCCCGCCAGAATTGCGATAGTTAAACTACTTTGGTCCAAACGGACCATGTTGAAAACTAGCAATTCTAAAAATAGTCAAAATTTCACTGTTCTAAACTTAGGCCAACTCTTACAAGGCAATATATCTGTTTGTGAAACAAGTTTACAGATGAAATACTCTTGAACAACAGTCTTCAACATTTCTCTTAATACGTCTTATTCTTGCAATAAGTCTTACTCCTTCCAGCAAAATCTGGAAGGAAAATAACTTTAGTATGACATAATAACAGAATAATTCTAAGTGGTACAAATCCTTTTTTTTTTTTTCTGTGTAATTTTGCACACACACATTATCATTCAAGCACAATTAAATTCTTCCCCCGTATGCTCTCTCACCGGTGTTGGATGTAAAGCAAACCGCCATTGCGGGTTTTTATGTGTTCGGGGGTGTTCAACTCTTCCACCTACAATCGACTAACATTAGTTAGAACTTGACATACGAGACCTGAAAAAAACGCCCTATAACCAGCTAATCCTAAGGTTCTCACTAGCTTTATGTCTAACACTTTAAGTGTATTTGGTGGAGAGCCTAATTAACACTTGCATTCTAAAATAGTGAATCTTTAACTTTTCATGCATACAAATTCGCAGTTTGCACACAACATTCACATTAATATTGCACTTAACGTGCATTGCTAGCATAATATTATTTGTTACATTTCATAACACATTAACAATTTCATAGCAATCCTGAAATGCAAATAGAGGTTAAATTTCTAAGCTTACAGAAATATAGGTTAAATTTCTAAGCTTACAGCAAGTGCTTCCTATTCCTTTCTCAAGGTACTTTCTTGAAATATCAAATTACATTGAATTAATAGTCTACAGACTAAATCGTGTTTTTCAATTTTCCGAATTTTCATTCTAGACATTTTACAAGTCTTTAGACAAAGCGTCGTACAAAATCATTTAGTTAACATATTCTTTTCAGCAATTCATTGCTTTTACAGAATTAATCTATTTACAAAATTAAGTAATTTTAAATCTTTAAGAATTACAATTTCTTTTAACAAAACATTTTACTTTCCATATGAGAACTTATCGCTCACTTGGCGTAAAAGTCAACCTCGCTTGAGGTAAAATCAGTCCTGCAACTTGCAGTATACTCAAAAATTAACTAAACTTTTGAATACGAAATTGTACTTATCTTATTATGATCGTCCATCCTTTTCTTGGCCCAATCTTTAAAACTTGAGTAAGTTGTGGCCTGGTTCAGTTTCCTCGTTTTTCGTTGTTCTTTCGGAGCCTGCTCGTCTCTTTTTCTTTTGAAATTCCGTCGTTGTATCCTCGGCAATTTCCTTTGTAGAGGAGGTTGCTCCGCTGGACGTTTGGTGGACTGGGCCCTTCTCTCCTGGGCCCTTGCTCGTTGCTTGTCCTGGTTCCTGCTGTATTCGGGAAGTTGATTCTCAGGCTGCAATCGACGTTTCTTGCTTCTCAGGCACCTGTCCGATGATTCCACAGTTCTTTTGGATACATTGGGCTTCCCTTGCCCATTCTGCTTTCTTCTCTTGGTGCGCTCGTAATTCCGTTCGTAGATTTGTTCCCCTGCATCGTGAGACTTTCTTTTGAAACCACATTTTTGGTTCTTATTTCTTTTCTGAAGGGGAGCTTTCTTCTTCTGACATTTCGACGCCGTTGTAGCTGGTTCCTGCTGCATTCGCTGAAGTATATCTTCCTGGCTAGTCGATTGCCTCGGATCCTGAAACGAATCTTTAAATACAGCCATTTTGCTGCGATTATAGAACGGTTTTATTTGGTCCACATTCGCTTTGAGCGTTTGACCATCATTTCTTTTTAATATAACCACTGCCCCCGTAATTTGTTCAATTGTGAACGGGCCTTCAAAACGCGGAAAAAATTTCCCCACCTTTTCCTCTGGGGCATTTGACAAGTTGTGTTTAATCTTCAACACTTCATCTCCCACATTGTACTTGACCTCTCTTCTTTTTAGGTCATAATACAATTTCTGTTTTCTTTGGGCCATTTCTATATTTCCCGTCGCTTCCCGTATTAACTTTTGTATATCACTCATTTTAAATTCTTCTGCCCTTTCCTGTACAAAGAACAGTTTATCTAGGGGGGTCAAGATCTTTCTTCCTAAGAAGAGTTCAGCGGGTGTTTTTTGTGTAGTATCGTGTTTGGCGGTCCTAAGTGCAAATGCAAATTCATTTATATGGCTATCCCAGGTAGAGTGATAGTTTTTCACATAACTACGAATTATTTTCACTACATTTCTATTCACCCGTTCCGCTATGTTTGACTGCGGACGATACGGGACCATCTTTAGATGACGTATGCCCAGTTTTGCACACATTTCCTCAAACATTTTACTAACAAACTGAGGACCATTGTCTGAAATAACTTTTAGGGGCGCCCCGTATTTTAAAATATACTTATTTAGAATTGAATCTACTACAATTTTTGCAGACGCGCGTTTTAACGGAATTAACTCTAACCATTTGCTAAAATGATCCACTATAACTAAAAGATATCGGCTTTTATTAACTTTACTTCGAGGGTAAGGTCCAAGTAAATCGATGCCTATTATTTGATTTGGGAATTCTGATTTAATACTATTTAGGAACCCGGCCGGGCGGAAATTAACATAATTATTTAATTGACATGTTGGGCACGACTGGACATACGCCCTAGTAAACTTTTGCAGTTCTGGAAAGAAAACTGCCTCGCGAACTCTCTGAACAGTTTTTCTTATACCTAAATGAGCCGAAATGGCACAATCATGCAACTCTTCTAATACATTCAACCTCATGCTAGCTGGGATAACCGGTCTATATTCATGATTCTCATTAGTAGCTTTCGTATAGAATAACAGTCCGTCAATTAATTCGTAATTTTCGGCCCTATTTCTTATCGGCACAATATCCGGATGATTGAAATTCTCAGGGTCGGCCAAATAATTGTATATATTTTTGAACTCCGGATCTTTTTTGAGTTCGGCTATTACTGTTTCACGAGAATCTAATACTTTGGATGTTAACATGGCTATCTTAATTACACTTCCATTTTCATCTAAGTTAATTCTGCTTAAAGCATCTGCCACAACATTTTCCTTTCCCGGCGTATGTTTAATTATTAGGTTATATTCCTGTAATTTGAGAGCCCACCTTATTAATCTGGGTGATAAATTTTTTCCAGAATAGAGTCTAGTGACCGCCGCGTGGTCGGTATATACAGTTACTGGAGAACTTCCAAAGAACACACGAAATTTCTGTACTGATGCTAACACTGCGAGAGTTTCTCTCTCTGTTGCGGAATAGTTTCTTTGGGTTTCATTTAATGTTCGGCTGAAAAAAGCCACGGGCTGACCATTTTGGGAAAGCACTGCACCAATCGCGAAATCTGAAGCGTCCGCTGAAATCTCTAATCCTTTATCCCCTTCTGGAAATTTTAAGACGGGAGCTTGAGTCAATGCGTCTTTCAATTTTTGAAACGCCAAGTTGGCTTCTGCTGACCACGAAAACCTAGCTTTTTTTCTTTTCAACTTTAGCAGTGGCTCAGCTATTTTTGCAAAGTCTTTAATGAAAGCCCGGTAATATGAACACATCCCGAGAAACGACGATAATTTCTTCGCTGTTTTAGGAACAGGATAATTTCTAATGGCTACTATTTTTGACTGATCCGTTTCGATTCCCTTTTGGGAAATTTTAAATCCTAAATAACGTAACTCTTTTGCGGCAAATTTACATTTAGACGCATTTATCTTTAAACCAGCTTCGTTTAACAATGAAAATACTTTTCTTAAATCTTGTAAGTGTTGTTCTAGAGTACTACTCGTAATTATAATATCGTCTAAATATATGAAAGTGCTTTTACCAAGGACTGGTCTTAAGACGATGTCCATACATCTTTGGAACGTTGCCGGCGCGCCGGATAATCCGAACGGCATTCTAAGAAATGCGTACGTACCAGATTTCGTTATGAACGCGGTTTTGTGTACGTCCTCGGGTTTTACCCCAATCTGAAAATAGCCACTCGTGAGATCTAATGTAGTCATGTATTTTGTAGACGAAATATTTCGAATAATTTCTTCAATTATCGGCAACGGATATACAGGATATTTTGTAACTGAATTTAACTTGCGATAATCTATAGCAAAACGCCACCGCTTCGGGTGCGTAATCGGGTAATCATTATTTTTCTTACACAGGACAACGGGGCTAGCATAACTGCTAGAAATTGGCGTGATGATTTTATTCTTTAACATCTCTTTAATATGATGTTCAATTATTTCTTCTTTTGTCCTATCATATCTATATGGCTTTTGCCTAACTGGCTGAGCGTCCCCCGTGTCAATGTCGTGGTTCACCACCTGCGTAAAGCCTGGTACATCACTAAATAAATTCGCAAAGTGACTTACCAGACCTTGGATTTTCTCTTTTTCCTCTGCTTGTAAATGTTCCAAGTCCAGCTGCGGGGGCTTATCATTCTTCGCTTCAATTGGCTTCATATTTAATGTTAGTTCTCCCCCCTTGAAATCAATTTTTGCTTCTGCCAAACTAAAAAAGTCCACACCTAGAATAATACAAGTCTGCAGGTTACGCACAATATAAAACAGGATTCTTACCTGTTCGTTGTTGATACGCACGAACAATGGTACTTTTCCTAAACAGCTACATTTTTCTCCTTGGGCCGCTATGACATCCGTGTCTCTTGCACTAAAAATTCTGTAACGTCGAAAGTGCTTCTTAAAGAATCTTTCCGATACGAAGCTGCTTTGGGCTCCTGTATCCAAGAGGGCTGTCGCCGGTATGTTGTTGATTAGAACTTCAATCTTCGGCAAACTCAAATTCTTAACGACCACGGTGTTTAAATTGATTTTGGAAGGGTTTTGCGCTGCTTCGGACTTCTTCACCTTCCTCGAAGAAATCCCTCTTAGTTTAAATTCTTTTTCTTCTGGTTGCCCTCGGAATCTTTGCTTGTTCTTCTATTAAATTCCCTTCGTTCGCCGCTCGCTTTAGGAGACACATCTTTCTTCGGCCATTGCTTCGCCTTATTCCCGTAACTTTGATTTTGCTTTTGCTGCGGTCTTGGCGAACTCCACTGACTTCTTCGCTCAAATTGGCGTCGTCGTTCGTTGTCGGCTGTTCTTCGGCTTTCAAATTGTACCGCGAGCTCAAATAATCTGTCTAATGTTGTTGGATTTCTTAGTTCGATGAAATCTTGAACTTGGGGCAGTAGCCTAGGAAGTATAACTTGAATAATTTCAGGATCCGGGCGACTTCCATACAAAAGCTTGAAAACTTGAATTTTCCTCAAAATAAAATTAGACAAATCTTCTATTCTTTCTTGGTATCGGCTAAACAGTTCAGCTTCCAATCTGGCTCGATCTCGCACCACGGGAAATGCTTTCACTAGAGAATTCTTGAAATTTTCATACGTGTATGTGGGGCTTCCTGGTTCCCCCAAGAGATTCTTTCCGATGCACTTGAACCAACTTAGCGCTTGGCCCTTCAAAGCGCTGGTAGCAAGAGCGACTTTCTGAAATTCGTGGACTGGATATAGCATGAAGTGGGAGTCTAGCTTTTCCAGGAAATTGATTACGGCTGTCTTGCCGTCAAAACTTGCCGCTGGCTTCATGGCTGCTCGCATGGTTTGTACGATGTAGCCGAATCCTTCTATGCCAGGAGGTGCTATCTCAGGATTCTGGACAGGTACAGCAGGTGTCTCAGGTTCGTCTTCTTGTTGTTGAGGCCATCCTCTTCTTTTTGTGCGGGCGCCACTATCAGGACTTAGCATTCTGTGTGTATTCTTTGAGAACATGGTAAATTCTGTAAAGGGTTCTTATCCTTACGTTCTAAGTCCTGAACTGGAACAGGGAGCGGAAGGTACGCTATGTTCTGATGTAACTGCTGGGCTGGAGAATAACTGCACGTGAAGGGATTTGAAATCCTCTTTTATTCAATCACTATTAAATACAAACCTCCCAATTCGGGAGAGATACAGAACGTAACAGACCACACTTTGGTCGAACTTAACAATCAAATAAATTTAAATAAATTAAAATAGAACTTAAATTAAACTTTGCTTCGCAGAGCAATTCGCGGAAGTTGGCCTCTACCGAAAAGGGTGCGTAGCAAGGTATACTAAATACTACCGCACTTTAATTTGTTTTACAAAGCAATCACGTAGTAAGCACTATGGCTTATAAATTTAAACTGCTAGCTGGTCAGGCGAACGTTGAGCAGCGTGACCGTGATCTGAGGCAAAGCTCTCACACACCGAGAGGTTTCTACCTCTTGCTTAAATAGTGCTTGGCTGAACTTCAAAAATTAGCATAAGCTAAAAACGCGCGCTTCTTCTGACAGGAAGTTGAAGCAGAGAGGAGATAGAAAAGATTTAAATTAAAATAAACTTGGTTAGTTTAACTAAAACCTTACAGCCTGTTGGGAAATACTGTGACAGTTTTGATGGAGAGATAACGGCAAGATCATTTGCAACTGATAAATTGAAAGACAGTCCTGATCCAAATATTGTGTTTTTCACTGATTCTTAGGCTGCTATATTGTTGCTTATAAATTTAAAATACAATGAAAATGAACATATCCATGCTTGTAGAACAAGGCTTTTTAAACTTGGGAATTCGAGAGAAAACATCGCTCGCTGATGGATTCCGAGCCATTGTGGCATTTTTGATAATGAGCAGGCTGATAGACTTGCTGAAGCTGGTTCTCTAATGACTTAGCCTGATTCTCCTCTGCCATTGCGTTATATTAAAAGTGTCGTAAACAATAAAATTAAGAATAATAGAATGTCCTTATACAGAAATGCAGCTGTGGGTAAGAGATGGAACATACTGCTTAACAAAAAAAATAAAATTCCCAGTTCTTTGCCTCGGTCTGTTGGAGTTGCTTGCTTTCGAATGCTAACTGGGCATGATTATTTACAAAGTCGTTTATGTTGTATTGGAATTAAGAATTCAGCTTGTTCCCCTTTATGTCATCAGGGTGACATGGATGGTGACCATCTCAAGAACTGCTTCATTGTTTTAAAGTTTCTTAATCACAACTCTTTTGATGCTAATTTTAATTCTCATTTTCATTCTTCTTCAATTTACTGGGCTGTTCGTCGTTTAATGGCAGAAATGCCACGGACAGGCTTAGGATAAAAAAAGATTATGTAGGCCACATGACATTAGTTCTATGCGATAGAGAATTTTTGCAAATATTAATGGGCACTTCTAAGACGAAACGTTGCGATGTCTACAGGTCTCAGAAGATTATGTGGAACAGGAGTTTTCTATAAGGAACCATAAGACATGTCCTCAGCTAGTTCTTCAAAGATGTTTCTCCGAAATAAATTGTGTTGGATTTCACAATTTTTTGGACATATAAGATATTTCTCCCGACTTTTTCGCGTGCCTTCGTGGTGTAGTGGTCATCACGTTCGGCGCGTATTCGAGAGGTCCGAGGTTCGAGTCCCGGGAAGGACATTGCTCATTTTCAAGTCTTCCTATTAAAAAAAACCTAATAATTCTACAGTGGCGCACTCGGTCTAAAAAAGGGGTTGAATGATCACTCGCCACCACCAAGATCTGGCGATTAGGTCCCTTAATCCTGAGTGGTTCTTTGAAAGGAGGAATATATAAGGTATTTCTACCGCCGCCTTCGCATGCCTTTGTGGTGTAGTAGCCAGCACGCTCGGTGCGTATTCAAGAGGTCCGTATTTCGAAGCCCGGCGAGGGCATTGCTCGTTCTTCACGTTTCCAACTTCAAAATAAATAATGTCTCTAGAGTGACGCCCAAACTAAAAAAAGGTGGTAGATGATGATTCACCACCACCAGGATTTGGCAATTGAGTCTCCTAATCCCCAGTTGTCCTTTAAAAGGGGGAGTATATACGGTATTTCTCCCGCCTTCTTTGCATGCCTTCGTGTGGTGGTCTGCATGCTCGGCGCATATACGAGGGCATTGCTCATTTTCACGTCTTTCCTGCTTCGAAAAAATATCTAATGTCTCTACGACTAGAAATGGGGAAATTCATGATACATGAGCAGGACAAAGGTGAGGCAAGTGCACTTGCCTCAGGCGAATAAGGGGTCAGGAGAAAAGTAAAATTTTACAAATACCCTACCTTGTAACCATTTCTTGAAAGTTTTTAAGAAAGGTAATTAAAATTCTAAATATCTTTCTTAAAAAATAAATCATGATTGCTATTTTCCAATAGTGAAAGGTATCGAGAAGCATGGTTTCAAAATAGGTCATTTAAAGAACTAAAAAGAGCGTTACATTCTTGAGCACTTGCGAACTCACGTATTATTTCTTAATTTTTCAACCAATTGAAATTGAAAACGTAATTAAACGTTAGCGATTAAATAATTAAAGTGAGAGGGAAAATTCATTAACATGTATTTTATATAGTTTTCAGTTCGCCATTATTAATTTATATGAAGTTCAAATTTATGTATGGCATCAAATAATAGATCATTGCAGTGGGGAAAACTAATAATGTCTTTCAGCGAATCAATTTTAAATTTTTAATATGCCTTCGCTAAGTTTTGTGCTGTAACAAAAATAAAAGGTGAGCAAAGGCTTGCAATCTTGTAATCAAAAATTTTAATGATGTAAAACCTACAACCTTAGAGATGATTAATCAAATATCGGATCTCAGTGAATAGGTTTGGTTGCATAGATATTTTCGTTCCCCATCTCTATCCCAAACATAAGCCAGTTTCCGTTAGAAAATCTTTTATGAAGGCATTTTACTTCTTAGATAGATGGCCTCTTTAAGCTTTGCCAATTTAACTAGCAAGTATAACAGTCGCAACAGAAATTAAAGAAATGAGAGACATTTTAATCTTAAACTAAAGTAGAGATGTCAAAATTTAAGCGTGGTAGCTTTCAATTTCCAGTGCCTACCTGGTGAAAAATCAATGTAGATAGATTTAAGTATTTTAAAAAGGAGAAACGTTTAAATTAAACATCCAAATGATATAGACGATCTAGACATTCCATCAGGAATATCTAGTTTCAAAAACCCCGCTATTTTAATAATTCTGGTCACTAAAGCAAATTCAGATCTTTTAAATGTAATTCAAGAGGACTGCATTTTAGTTAAAAAACAGTTCGTGTTTCAGTTTTAAAACACGGCCTTTTAAGGCTGAACAGTAACTTTCGAATAGCACTATATAATACAAAAAATGGGAAAAAAAAGTGAATTTTAGCGTTTTCATAAATAATAATTTGTTACAAGTACTGATTTTCTGAATACGTAAATATATGATTAAAATATTATAAGAAGTTTCGTATGGCTTAGCTTAACTAACTTTGTTAAATATAAAATTATACAGTTCAGATCTGGTAAAAGAATTTATAGATATTTCTTCCACATAGGTTGCTTAGTACTTGTAGCGTTTTTGTCGGAAATAATGTATCTAAACTTAAATTATTTCTTTAAGCGCGATGAATAAAACGAACGCTGATTCATTTAAGAAAAAGGCAACGGACGCAATATTTTGAGCGTTTCCTTAATTGCTGTAGAAAAAGACTAATAAAGTAAGTTGCAATGAGTTAGTGATTTAATTAAGGAAATTGTCTTTATACACTTCATTTCACCTTTCAGTAAAAATTTCCTCTCATAGTAAATTCTGCATTATAATATTATGATATTTTATTTGGACACAGATGGCATTTTAATAGATTATTTAGAACTATGAATTTAAAAAAATAAAAAAGTACATAAAATGTTCTGAAGTTTCTAAATTAATTCATTCCATATATTTTTTGTACACGTAATTTAGCTTTCAGTGCAGAAAATGCATAGCAATGCAATAAAGCCTTTCCCTTAGCTAGATTTTGGTGCCTTTTTATTTTTTCTTTCCTCTAGCTCCGGAATTGTTTTCCTTTGTTAATCATACGTGAATTTCATATTCTGAGAATTTACTAGTGAAGTAAATATTTTAGGAAAGAACTACTAATGCATTAACTGAATACTGCAAAACGTCAAAATTTCTTTCGACTCAACAAAATATATTTCAGCTTTTATATGTATTTAACTGATTATTGGTTAAAATATTGCAAAAGTCGTTATATTTCTTAAAACTAGAATAAAAGCATCATACTTCTTTAGCAAAGCAAATGCTCAAATTTTCGCGATTTCAATAAAATCAGCAATTGTATCTCAGCTCATTCATGAAAAAATGAACGCTACTTTTATTTGTACTTGGATATTTTAAAAATCTGTCTTTTTGATATATTTACATTCTGTATCTAATTAAACAACTTTATCGGCTTTAATAATAATTCACTCTTCTTCTTTAATGAAAATTATGTTCATATGTATTTCAACTCAAATAAGTAGAAAAATTCTCACTTTATACAGAATACAAATCATATTCTTATGTATCCAATAATCCTATTTAAGATATAAATTATTTATTTACGATATATATCGATATTTATCATTCAAAATTAAATTAAAATTCTATCATCAAAACTGTTTCTAAACATATTTAATGAGATAAAAAGTACTTAATGCCTCTGTTTGTACTTATTAAACGTGTTTAATGTTAATTTTGTAACAGTGTATCCGTTAGTATAAGTGCATTAAAACAAATGCATTTTATTAATTTATGGAAAATATTAAGGAAAATATTAAGCTAAATTTAAATTTTTAAAATCTAAGACTATATTTGAAATGCAATGCAATTAAAGCTAATAAATCACCTAAACATTCTAATTAACAGAAGTAAAACATTCTTCAGTGAAAAGCATATACATTGTGAAAAACAAGGAATACAAAAACAAAATTTTAATGTCATGTAATTGCTCTTTATCAGAAATAAAAATGTTTCAAGAGCAAAAAAGGTATATTTTTTACTTGAAATAACTAAATTATTTTCCATTTAAATCTCTTTGTACAGGTAAAATAATTTGTTCGCTCTACGCCACTGCAATGTAGACACGTGACTTGTGTTATGCCTGAGGGTCACCATTCACAACGTGAGAGAGATTGTGAAACGGCTCGTTGAAAGCGATGAGTTATCAGTTTTATAATTGTGACATATTCTAAGAATTACAGTTACAGTCCACTTAAGGGTTATTACTACTTTTTGAGACAAAACATTTGGTCTACATCGAGCTAAAACAGAACTGAGGTCAACAGCGTTGTTCAATTTCGATTTGGTGTGAGTATAAAAGATTCGGGTCAGAGTTCCATTTTATGTATTTATGACGACTTTAAAAGGATTTTTGGTGACAAAAAGGGTTATAAAAACCCAACTGTCTAAGCAAAAACAGAAGTTAGCAGATCCTCGTTGTTCCGAAGGAACTAATTTTGATTTACTTGAAAAAGAGCTTAAAAGTTTAGAATCAGATTCTAAAGCTATTTCCAAAATCATTTATAATGTTTGTGATGACAACGAAATTGATACATAATTTGTCAGGACTACTATTCCTTCTAATTGCCTTGGGAAACGTCTAGTAATCCTGAATAGGAACAGGGAGCTAACTCAAGCTATGTTATTCAAGCGTGGAACAGACAATACAAGTAAGAAGGCTTAACTTTACCCTCTATTTGTCACAGCGTACAGGCGCTACCGCACAAACGCTTTACAGAACCTTTTAAAACGAAGATTGGTCTTTTGACACTGCGTAGTCGGCTAAATGCAGATACTACAATACGTCTAGTATATTAGCATGAACTACGTTCTGGCCTTAAAGGCAGACACGAACTGACTTGAAAGCACGCGCGTAGCAAGGCAGCGGGAAGGCTCTTCTCTTGGCTAGAAGCCACTTCTTAAATACCTTTTACAGTTTGCAGACTCATTAGCATAAAAAAAAATCCTATCCGCTCTTATTCTTGCCGGAAATGCAAGGTGAGAGACGATAGCCAAGTTTTAAAATAAAATAAACGTTAGTAAAACTTAAAATCCTTATAATCCTAGTGAAAATGAAGAAGCTATTGAAGAAATTGGAATAAGAAAATTCAGTTAAAAAGAAAACTGTCTAATTCAAAATCCTCGGTTGTTACTTCAGACCAATCTTTAAATGTAAAACTGCGAAAAATATCGTTACCTATTTTCGTTGAAAAATTACGTAACTGGTTAATATTTTGAGACATTTTTGAAACCAGTAATCATCAAAATCCAAATTTATCGTGAGCGGTAAAACTGCAGTATTTAAAATCCTCTTTAAAAGGTGGTACTTCTCGAATCATACAATCTAATTCTATTACGGATGCAAATTCTGATGCTGCTTGGTCATTGTTAGAAAAACGTTACTCTAAAAGGGAGCACATATATTCACATTTAGAAAGATTTTTTAACAGCATATGCAAAATGCGTCATCGTCTACCATATTAAATTTCACAGATGGCTCGAGTGAAGGTGTTCTAGCGTTAGAAATATTAGAACGAAAAGTTGATGGATTCGCACGTATTAATTCTGCATATGCGTTAAGTCAAAAGTTGGATGCTAGCATGAAACATTTATAGAAAAGGCACATTAAAAAAGAAACTTTACCTAGTTTAAGTGAGTTGTTAGAATTTGTACGGAACCATGTTAGGAGAAATTAGCTCATCCAAACCAGCTGTTATTGTAAAATTAATCTCTATAAGAGTTAGTGCGATGATCTCTGGAGGAAGCATAAATAGTTCAAAGTGTATTTTGTGCACTGAGTCTCATTCGTTATTCAAATGTCTTCAATTTAAAAAGCTGTCCGGGGATGAAAGGTTAGAAATACTAAAAACGCAAAATTTGTCTTTCAATTTTCTTTCTCCTTCCACTTGTAGTTCTAAATGAAAGGTCTCCAGTTTTGAGTTTAATAAAAGATACCACCACCGGTTCAATTTTTAACCGGAGAAGAATAAACCAGTTTCTCCGCATTTATGTACTGAGAGCCATTTTAACACAACGTTCGAAGATTGATGAGCTGAAGAGGGAAAACACAACTACCCCTTTGGATCAAAGCGCAAAGCACTCCATTGCAGCGACGAGTTCTATGAATAACAAACTACGAACCGTTTTGCTGAGTGCAACTACTTGTTTATAGAAGGATAAATTAGGCCAATTTCAACAGAGCGGAGCTCTTCTGAATGTAGGCTTAACAAGAGAAAAATTTAATTTCGTAGTTTCTTGTTTGTATAACTTATCTATGATGATTGAGGTATGTTCAATAAAATCAACAATAAAAAAATTACCAAAATTTTTAAAAGGAACTGAATCTCTAATTGTGCACAAAATAACTCATTTAACGCCATCTAATGTTTGCAGAAAGGGATTAAGTAATGTAAAACTGGAGGATGTTTAACTTTAATACCCCAGGTGATATTGATGTACTTTTAGGGATGGAAAGAAATTTTTCGACTGGAAACTTCTTAAACTTCTAAAAACAAAGTAAACAAACTTTAATTTGTGAGAAGCATTTTTCAGAAAATTATCACGAGAACAAATCGGTAGGTATGTTGTTCAAATGCCTTTAACAGAGGATCCAGCCACTTCTGGATGTTCCAAAAAATTGCTAAGAGTATGTTACATTCCTTATAGAAGCGACATTCCTTATAGAAACGCTTTGTAAAGCATTCCGAGTATTAAAAATTATGTTCAGATTTTTTAAAAGAATAGCAACAGTTAGGAAACATGGTTGAGATTAGAGAAAGCGAGAAAAACAAGGACCATATTACATACCTCATATTGGGGTATATATTAGAAAAGAGAAAATTTAATCGACTCCTATGAGAGTAGTTTTAGCATTTCTTCCTTAACAACCAAAGGAAATTAAAAAAATTAATAATATACAGTATAATAGCAGTGTAATACAAAAAGATTTATTCTCAATTATGGTGCGATTTAGAAAATGACTTTTTGCTTTTACTGCAGACATACCAATGAGATATCAAGGTATTTCTGTTCACCCAAATTCCCTACGTTATAAGAATTTTATGGAAAGGAAAGGCCTATTAAAAGTTTTGAGCTAACTACCAGTATCTGTCGTACTGCGAGTGCACCATTTTAGCCACGCAGGCACTTGTACAGTCTAAGGACGAAGGAGATAAATTTCCTTTATGAATACCTGTACTGAGAGAAGGCATGTACATGGATGATATCTGTCCAGAGCTGAAACGTTAAATTCTGCATTAGACCTCTAAAATCCGTTAAAAAGCATTTTGAAGGGAGGAGATATTGTAGTCCATAAGTGATGTAATAAATCTACTGAACTGTGTCAAACAAATGAAAGAATATGCTTCTTTGGTGAATCAGAAAATTTTAAGGGATTAGAAAAGATATCTAGAGAATTATATCTAAAGGAAAGAATTAATAACAAAGTAGATTGCTTGGGCTAACGTTAAAATCGATAATAACGTGAATGTCACTAAATGGAGAGTGTTATCTGCCAAGTTTCGGATCTTTGATTCCCTTCATTTGGTAGCTCCAGATAAAATTGCAGCAAAAATATAAATGCAGAAATTATGATTATTAAGCGTGAACTGGAATGATGCTCTGCCAGGAAGGGAGGCCAAAGAGTGAAAAGTATTTTCTGATATTTGGAGTTAACTAATAACACTGAAGTCGACAGACTTGGTGTATTTTCCCTCATCACCCGAATCTCTTCTGAACTCGAAAAATGGACATTCGCGAGGTTTCTGTTCCTGGAAGATAGACATTTTTCTTCGTCGAAGCTTCTCGTAGTTGAAGTCCGCTTTACTGCCAGCGATCTGGTTATGGGATGAGGAATTCATTCTTGTGTCGTCGCTGGGGTCGAGTTCTCATCAATGGCTTAATTTTTGCTCCTCTCCTTGTTTCGGTCCTATTCAACACCATGTGTAGTAATCGTCGAAGTTGACACCTGACTCACCTGTGTGACACCGGGTTCATTTTTGTTTCTCCATTCATGTGCTTGCATTACTTCAGAACTATTGATTTCTGGGCTTTTTTATGTTTTCTGCAAGATGTCATTTTTCTTGAACTCATATTGTGGACTGAGTGGTGAAAGGACTAATTCAGTAGCTCAATAACGTGATCTTCTGCTGGAGTTGCTGATATGCAGCAGCTTCTTGTGATGATGGATTCAGGACTGTGTGGGTGTGTGTTCCACTGTGAGTTATTCTATATTTTTGTTCATACCACTGTAGACATTTATCAAGTGGGAGTAATTTTAATTGATCTTGCGTAACTAGTTATAGCGTATTTCTAATTTGATAATCTTAAAAATGATTCGGACAATAAACAGACCTTAGATTTGTGTCTATAAAATGTGCATTTATGTTAGTTATAATTTCTTACATGAGTTTATGTGTGATCTATTTTAAGTAACTAATTTAATGTTCTAGAGTAATCAAACTAATCGTTTATTATGTTAGTTGGTAATCTAAATTTGACAAATGACGCATGAAAAAATTATGATTGAAATGTTATTTAACATTGGATGTAAGGGTAGTCTTGCCAGCTATCTGAATTTTTGATATTCTAGGAATGTAATAAAGGCGTTTGATTAGTATCTTTTAAGTTTCATTTGTTTATTTTGTGTTACTTTACTTTGGTCTGCCCAGTCACTCCATTTGTTTGAGCGGTAAGGCTTTTAAAAAACATGGAGACTTGAGGTATCGTTAATATTCTTAAGTATCAGGGTTTCACAATGCGTCCTTAATTTATTGTACTAGTCAATTAATATAATTTGCAAATAATTGGGAAAGGAATTTTTTAAGCGCATATGTTTCTAAATTTTAATTTTCCTACTCACGCATTGTTTTATACAGAAAACATGCAGGTATCAAGTTTGACTGCTGGACAGATCCCTCGGAAACAGAGGGGCCTCTCAGTTTTTTTGAAGTCCGGAATTTTGTATCCTTAAGACTGATGGATTATCCTTAGACTGATGTGATCCTTAGACTAATGAACTGATGGGTTTGTTTCCTTAAGTTGGTTAAAGTCATAATTACCCTGATGCTTTAGGGCATAAAGGCTGATGGTTTAGGGTATAATTACCTCCAAGGCTTCAGCTTCGAAAAGCCCTTAAATCATTCTACTATTGCTTATAATTATCTTTTGCCTTCATGAAAATACAGAAAGAGAGCACTGGAGGGGTCTAAGACTTTACGCCGTAGCCGTTTGCCCGCCGTCCTTTCGCCGACAGGACAATCAGCCGGCGGCCTGTTTCGCCGTCAAGTAGAAATGAAACACGTAGTTAAGGTTGCCTATAATATATATATAGTTGTTTGGAAATACGAGATATAAAGAAATTACACTGCCTTTCAAACACTAATGACCTAATGTTTTTACTGTACTCTGTTCATATGTAAAAAATACATTTAATTATCCCTATGATAAAAATTTTCCAAATAAAATTTTCACGTGAAAAAAATCTGATGTGGACACCATAGGATTTCTTTGTAAGGCCTATTAAACTATACACATTTTTTGCTACATTTTGTTTAATTTCATTAGAATTTACTTTCTCAAATTTCATTAGATATATATTTCTCATTCAATTAATTCAGTTTTCATTTCTCGGCAAAGCAAAAATACATAAAATCTCCAAGCATCTTCATTAAACATTGTAAAATAAGGAAAGTATAACACCAAATACAGTTAAACAGTTAAAAGAAAAATTTTTACAATTAAAATTAGAGTTTCTATGGACAAACAAGCAGTTCGGTACACGGACAAGAAGGCAGATTGTTCAGTGCATAAAACTAATGCGCGGTTTACCAACATTTCAGAATAAAAGAAAGCTGAGTTCACCGAGCCGAGTAACAGAGTGGGTATATATATATATATACTTTTGCTGCGGACGATTGTACCCAGAAAGAAAGGTTTACAACTAGCTGCAGTCCCATATACAAAATTCCAACGTTCTGAAGATTCTCGTTTTTGCGTTATGCAAGATGTAAATATACATAAGTGCGTACTGAAGTCACGAAAAAATTCCTTTCTGAAGCCATTTTAAATCCAATTTTTAATCCGTTTTCGGAAAAAGAGACCTCTATTCTTTGACTGCATATAGGTGTCACGCAGAACTATTGTTCAGATGGATTCGAGAGCGGTGAAAATGGATATTTTCGTTGAAATATGATATCCAAAATTTTTCGCGATTACAATACTGCATTTCCTTAGTACAAGAAGTAGAAATCATCAGTTCTAGGTAATATTTTAGAAATTCTAGAAGATGTGCTTAATTTCAAAAGCGTTTCCTTTTTAAAATTTAAGACAGTGAGATGCATACAATAGCTAAACAAAATTACTAAACTAAACAAACTTAAATATGGCAAGGTATGATATAAGCATGTAATAAAAAATATGTGTCGACTATAAAATAGGTAAACAAAATTATTAAACTAAATAAACTTAATACTATATGGCAAAATATAATATAAGTATTTAAAGAACAATACTGTCTTGGTGGCGAATCGGTCCGTCGTCGAAAAAGCTTGACGTCGAAACGGCAGCGACAAGCAGTCCCATTCCGCACTGGAGGTTTTCGAAGAAAACATTATATCTAAGTCCCTGATTTCCTTAAAATGTAATCACGTATGCCGCGTCATATATGATATATAGTCAAATAGTCAAATATAATCACATATGCCGAGATTAAAGTTAGAACCTTGTGGTTATAATGGTATGTAAATATTTAGTGCTTTGGTAGTTTCTTGCTTTCTAAGCTTTTTTAACATTATTTCTTCGCTTGTTACAAAAAAAAAAAAAGTATGCGATTTATTTCTTCCTTTAAAGAAAAATCCCTTAGGAAATGCTTTTAAATTTACTGTGCAAGTAATATTAAGAATAAACCTGACAGAATGTGAAACTCATATCTGCGAATGGATAGGTTACACGATGGTTCAAAATTGCTAAATGTGTAATTATATTTCTCAAGTGGGTATCATCGTCTCTGGGTAGCGTGGCAATGTTTTTTTTTAAATCACTGCTACCTATTTCCGACTGTACAAATATGCATGTATGTTTAATGGTGAATATTGAGTTTGTACACTTTATAGAAGTTTTTTCGAAGCAAGAGAGAGGAAAAATGAGGA